>JAJDMX020000273.1:0-55770 GCA_022345685.2 Nothomitra cinnamomea | reverse complement strand
AGAAATAAATGTGATAGGCTCTTCAAACATTGAAAATAAAATTAAAGAATGACCGACCAGCTCACTAACTTACAAGTACCCATCCAGAATTAAACCTGCTATTCCATGGGTCGGGCTCATATCATGTAAACCCGACCCCACCCACCTTGGCAGGTCAGTGGCAAGTTGGGTGGGTAACCCTAACCTGATTGCCAGCCTACTTACCACAGCACTATAATATCTATGTTTATCATTAACCGTGATAACAAGTATTAACCCATTACTTTATTGTCTTGCCTAGAATCTCCATTCACCTATGACCATATAACATTTGTAAAGAACACGCTGAGCATTATTTTTAGGTGTTGAAAATGCAAATTTCTCTTTTATTACCCAATTATTTATAGCTGTTTGTAGATTAGTCCATGTGGAAAATAAAGCTCTTTTTTTGATGAAAGCTAAAGTATGAAGTGCTATCATGGTGAACTGCATATATGAAGTTGTAGAGATGATGTATAGTTGAGGTGTATAATTTAGATTATATTATTAATTCAAAAACTTTTTCCATAGCTGACTAATGGAGTATGCAAGTCTTTTTATGCTGTGTAGGGTATCTGAGTCTTTACTGGGGTTGGTATGGGGTATTGAAGTTTTTTTTGTTGGGAAATCCCACAAGAAGTGATCTCTCCTAGTAGACTGCTTCAACTGAGTTACAGACAGGTTGTCAATCGGGTTGGGTTTGTCAACCCAATCGGGTTTGTCTCAGACCAAATCGCGTAGTAATTTGAAGACTTTGTGGCCTTTTTGTGTCAAAATGGGTCCCCGAAAAAGCAAAAACGGGTACCCGATTGACAGCCTAGTACGGGGTAACAGGTGTAGGGTAACAGACTTCAGAAAATACCCCCATAAAATTCAATTTCAGGTAAACATAAAAACCTCCACTAGTATGACCCGTCCTCCAGGTGAACACGAGCACCCCCCTCTCTATTCCTTAGGTATCACGAGTACCCCCTTCAGGCACTATCCACCTTCCCAAAAACCAACTTCCGGGTACTGACATAGCTTGATTTTTGACACTACTAGCAGAGTGTGAATTCGATTAGTTGCAATTCGCTTTTCTTGCAAATTTCTTGCTACCACTCCTACCAACTCTTATAAAATTCCGCATAATAAACAGGGGGGCTAGGGGGTGATATCTACAGTTACATACATAGGGAATGATATTCTCGTCGAATTTTCTGTTGAGAATTAAAGGACGTCTTAGTAGTCAACATCCTATTATGTAATACATGCCTCCTCACTGCAGCCAGCGTCGATAATGACCATATTAAATTAGAGTTCGTTATGATCGTGGTTTCGAATAACCTTTTGCGCCTCTGGCGAACCTGGCATCGGTGGCCTCCAGTTGCCCTTCTTCAGTTCCGAGAAAGCAATGTCGAAACGCGCACCTGCAAAATATGCTACACTAATCTTTGGGTTAATTAGTACAGGTCTCCTGAGGGAGGTCTATTAGGTGGGCGAACCATCACCATAGAAATAATGGTCAGTGTCCCGAGAACAGCAGCCATAACGTAGAGAACCTCCTTTCTAGATGACGCATCATCTTTGGCTTTCTCTACCGCCTCGACAGTTTTAGCCTTCTCGGCCTCTTGGGCTGCAAATTGCTTCGGATCTTGTGTGGGGAAGATACTCTCGATGAATTGTTCAATCTTTGCAGACCGTTAGCTAACCGGCATGTGACACGGGGAATTCAATTACCTTGGCACAAGCAATACCAATTTCAAGAAAGTTAGGATCCTTGGGTGTACATTTCTTGTGGATTACCCGAACTTGCGTGCGGAAGATGTCGCAGACGCTTCTTAAGTTCGTAGAATCCAGCATCAGGCGGCAGGCATCCCCCTTGGTTATCTTAACGTTCCGCTCAAAGACTAGTGGGTTCCGGAAAACTAGCGCCATGGTTGCTATCGCCATGACCTGAGGAATGGCAGCAAAATTGAAGACGCTTTGCTCCTTAAGGCCAGCCAAATAGAATATGCACTCGTCAGCATGCGTAAGGGCATTTAAACACATTTCAGAGATGCAGTTGAGTGCCGCCTCTTGATGCTCCTTTTTAAACAGGTCTTCGAACTTGTTCACATGCTTCGACCAGATTTCCTTCGGCCAGAAACGTCGATTATCATCCCAATCCTCCCGAACATCTCTGATGATGTTTGTCTTTTGCAAGAACAAGCCCATTGATTCGTGAAGATTTTCGCGCTCTAAGAGAGCAGTATTTGCCAGTTTGCTCTCGACGAAAAGTCGGGTAAGTCCCTCGCCAACAAGACCAGCGACATAATGGCAGTACAGGTTGTAGTCAGGTACAGTGTTCACGCCATTAGCGTTGTGTTCGGCATTATTGGCGTAGTCAGCCATACCATTGCCCATCTTCTTGGTGATATCTTTGATGATGGTTCTATACTCCGGCTTCACCTCGGCAAACTCGGAAACCACGACATTGAATTCAACGAGCAGTTGTCTGTCCTTCTCTTTGGGTCCGTTGCCATCAAAAGTCCATCCTTCCTTGTCGAGGATAGTGTGAAAATTTCGAAGGATGGGCTCCTTTTTGGCTAACGGAATTGTCATGTCATCCTCGACAGTGTCCAGTCCTCTCAGGATCAAGTAGAATATGGCGACCGGAACGAGGAGCTCAGGGTGAAGTTCTTGGATAACGGAGCTGAAGCTTCTGCTTGTCTGATCGAGGAACTCGAAGCATCGTCGGAGTTCGGGAGATTCTTTCTCCGGATTTCGCTCATGCACCGGATTATGCCAGACCGTCCTAACAATGCGACGACCATTAGATGCAGCAAAGCACAGAACGTGAGCTTGAAGTGAGAACATAAGAGCTTTCTAAGGTGCAGTGAGAAGACAACATACCACTGTATGATTGACCTCAATTGTTCCGGGTGGAACATATAATACAGAATCGTTGAAGCAGAAGGCATGGTAGTCGATGCGTGCTTGCAACGGCAAAGCTATGGTGGAATGCAGATTGTGGTGAGGGAAAAGATGGGGTGATTGAAAATCCGGGCGACCAGGGCAATTGAACGCAGACTGAGGCGAACTGGGGGCGAGAGGAGACCTTGCAAATTCTTCTAACGTCTTTCTATGTTCTCTGCATAAGGGAGCGTGTGGGGTGAGGTGTGTATGTGAGAACAGAGCTACTCTGTAGCCAGCGCTGATTGGGGCGAGAGACCACGAAGGGCCCCTTTTCTTTTGCCTTTACGCGGAGTGGTTAAATAATTATGCAACGCTTACCTGGTCTTGGCCATCTTCCAGACCCGGCTCCAGTTAACCATTGCGGCGGTTCTGGGGCCGAAGCTGCAGACGGCGCAAGAAATGATAACAAATCAAAAGTTCTCAACACCAATTATATGCTCACTGCGTAGGCGAATCTTTTCTGGGATTTCACAGGCTAGAGGTAATGTATGAGCCCTCAACCCGGATACAGCGACTGAGAGTAAGCCAAGAACTCTGCCATTGGCTTGACATGGTTGGCCCGCACACTGGGAGTATGAAGTGCGCCGCGAGGGTAAATAAACGTTGAGCTGCAAGGCGAACTTATTTCATTCCGCTTGTCTATTAACGGTAATTTCGCACTCGCAGAGAAAAGTTATGCGATAAGTTTATCGTCGCTTTTCGAAACATCCAACATTTGAAAAGGCAAACATGCTCTCGGCGAGCTCTACCGTCGAGCTAACCCTACTTCACCACAGGAGTCTAGGTCCCAGTCGAACACATCCACGGGAAGAGGAAGTGCCGCTTAAGCGACAAGTACTTTTGGATCATGGTTAAGAGAGTGAGCGCATTGGGTTTGGCGCTGATGATTTGGAGGCGCCCGCAGAACAACGAGAAGGCCTTGACAAGCGGAGACTGGAGCAGCCTATCACATTGTTTTGCATTGTCCTGAATACAGTCTGTATTTGAACGAAATGCACTTCTGCAGGGGGTTGTACAGGCCGGTGAAGACTTACTAACAATCATTTCGCAATAATAGCGTCTTTACTGATTCTCAGCTCGGGAAGATGCAAGTATTATTTGCAATGTAGCACTCTACCTGCACTGCGATAGTCTTGCGGATAGCGTCCCAACGACCAGTCAGTCTGTTCCAAGCCGTCCGCCTGCCTTTTTTCAAGATGCTGCCCTTTAGCGCCTTCTTTGCTGGCTTCCTCATCCTCAGCAATCTTAGCCTAATATCCAATTCAGTGGAATTCTACCTACTGGCAAAAACAAGTTTCCAGTTCACAGCTTCTCCCGAGCCAAGCGCTATTATCAGTGCTGTTGCTGACATTTCTCGTACCCTACTTCGGTAGTCACACTTCAGCTCTTGCGGCCTGTGCCCCGTCCCAAGATTCTTGAATACTAATTATGCAAAATTTAATGTTGAATCCAGCCTCCAGACGGTGATCATTAACACCCTTGGGTAGGTCAACGAGGGCAAGATTCTTTCGGCACGGGACCCGTTGACATGGTCTTTGCCCTAGGCGGTGCAATGTTTTATTCTCAGGTACCCGAGCCATGAAGAAGTGGTGCCCCTTGTACCTGGAAAGGCTTCAGTATGGAACTTTTGATTCATCTCACCTGAGTCGATACTATGTATTCAGAACCGTTTGAGAATTTCTGCTAGTAACTTAATTGTTGGTCCCTTGCTAGCCCGATCAGATTGGGCCGATAAACGATGTCGAGGGCGCTCCGGGATGTTACGGGAGCATGCTCGAGGCTAACTCAGGACTTGTGCTAGTAGCAGTTGGTAGAAGTTGGGGTTGAATCGTCTACAAGACCTTTGAAATATGAAGTTTGAAATTTGGAGGGGCAGAGGGGGAAATCACACTACTTGCATTTTTTATGTTGTCATAAGATACTCCATGTTTATAAATACTGAACATACTAGACAGACAATGGGGGCCCGTTCTGACTCTTCAGCGAGTTCGATTTGGCAGGAAATGTGGAACAAGTGCTAAATGAGTATGTCGGACTCAGAAATGTGAGAAACTAGCAGGTACACGACCATGGAGCGCTCCCAAATACATATGCCGCCAAGGCTATAGCACTAGAGCCCATGGCGTATATACTCCACAGCCAACTCTACCGGCTACTCCTACATTCCTACCCGGATACATGATGCTATTTACAGTTCACAGATTACCTGGTGGGATACATTTGGGTGGGCGACTATTTCGGGCTCGCTTATTCCGGAAAAGCTGGTTTCCGAAGAAACTGGTGAGAGTATTCTAGTGGATACAAAAGTCATAAATGACGATGCTGGAAATAAGTCTATCTATGCATGAGCATGAGCATAAGAAGCTTCTGCCGCCGCCTTGCCTAGGTTATCTGGGGAAGTGGGTGACTGGTCCTCCTTCTTTCCTTTCTTGCCCTTCGTCTTGTCGGCCTTGTCGTCTTTCCCCTTCTTAGCGGCAGCTTCTGCCATGAGTTGCTCAAACACCATATAATCAGCCTCTTCATCTGGGTCACGTTGAGCCTAGTATCTAGTTAGTCCCACATAATCGAAGTCTCGATCACGTTTCGAAGAGACACTTACATGCTGAAAGATGTTACCACAGAGCACTAATGCATGTGCTCGCTCGATTCTCTTCTCCAACGAAACGCCTTTGTCATTCAAAACCTTATCGCACACGTCACGGAGAACGCTTTGTATCTCGAACTTGCTTCCCCGCCAGGCCGCAGCTAGAATCTTTCCAGTCACTCGTCTCTCGTATTCGACCTTCTTCTCGTCCGTCCAGTCCTCTCCGCCCCGCTCTTCTAACTTGGCCATTTCTTCTATAGTCATCTGAGCGTCTAGGGCACTTGAAATAGTGTTCCAAGTCTCCTTGGCCAACGTGCCTTTGTCCTTTAGACGAGCGAAGAAGCCTGATATACCAAGGAATTTCTGGGACTTTAGGAACGCCGAGGCCTTCGAGACATATGTCGTGCCAACAGCGTGTAGAATCTCCAAGCCAAAAGATTCTATCTTTAGATTCTCAACTTCTAGCTTTACCTTATCCTGGAAAGCCCTCGTGACATCCGGTCCCTTGTCGGTTTCCGTCCAGATGCAAATCCGGTCAATCAGCTTCTTGGCAAGCGTGTTGACTCGTTCATCCCGTATTTTTCTCCTCTCCATTTCGAAAGCAGCCAACTTTTCCCTCTGCTCTTTGCTCAGCCCGCCCTTCTTCTTTTCCTTTTTACGAAGCTCTCTCTCTTCCGGCGTGAGACCTGCAGCATCGAGACGTGCATCTTCTTCAGATTTCTCCATTATGGCTTGTCGCGGAGGAGGCACACCTCGGCGAGGGACTGAACTACTACGTGATTCGCTTGTGGCTTCTGTCACAGGCTTGCGTAGCGGAGCATCATTCGACTCGCTGGATGCCGGAGCGGCGTCTGACACAGATGCTGTTCGAGGTGTTTGTGGAGTTCCGGCCGTCTCTGGTGAAGGTTTTGACGGTCCCTTTCCGTCTTCTACAGTTGCCTTTCCGGTATTGTCGTCCACTGCTGGTCCCTCTCCATTCAGATCCATTTCTTGCATAGTAATGTCCATGGTCTTCGTAAGATCCTTCATCAAGGATATCTCGCCGATCCTAGGTTACGTATTAGTATGTTTGCCAACCCCAATATGGTCTGCGACACTTACAAGTCGACAAAGGCATCTCCTCCAAAGATCATGCCAAAAAACTCCGCAGGGTCCTCTGTACTGATATTAACAGTGATAATTCAAGGTGAGTAAGCTCAGAAGACTAACCGAAGCCGCTATCAGGGACAGCTTTATCCTTCCCAAATTTGTCATACTGCCGTCTCAGGTCTGCGTTGCTGAGCACTTGATAGGCCTCGCTGATCTGATGGGATCTCACTATATTAGATGACACTCCTCAGTGGGATATAGTTGTATTGGAAGACATACGGCTTGGAATTTGACATGCGCAGTCTCATCTCCGGGATTCTTATCTGAGTGGATGATACTGCTGTTAGCTGTGTACGCCAAAATACCGCATCTCTTGATTTTGTGATACCTGGATGGTGGATTATAGCCAGTTTCCTGTATGCTTTCTTGATCTCCAACTCCGTCGCATTTGTAGGAACTCCCAAAGCGTCGTAATATGTGGTGTCCGCAACTTTTGTCGCCATATTGTCCTTTATGAAGCGGGATGGTGCTCGGGGGTGGTCGTGTGCTCGTTTGCTCGAAATGGAAACGCAAAACAAAAACGGTACAGTCGCAGCGGTTTGGTGACTGCCACTGACTTTAATTCTCTGAACACGGCAGATATCGAGATCTGCAGCCTACACAGTGGATGTGACTTGGCTTCGAAGCAAATAAATGGGATTTTTCGGCACAGCCTATCGCAACTTTCTTGCCCGTGACGTCGCCTGCCTATGATCTGACTGTAAAGAGCCTCATTGCGGCCTAGAAAAAGCGCCAATTACCCTGGTCGTAATACGCGGTCATGCCACTAGCCTCATACATTACGTGGCGCATTAGCCATCGCAGCCCGGAACTAGGCGTTTACCGCACGTCTACAGTCTTGAGTTAGGCGCACACACCCTGTTCCCAGTTAAGAACTGTTCTAACCATCCATGTATTGGAGACCAAGGCTAGGCACAAGGCGAAATTTCTAAATCTCAGCAGTATATGGAGTATAGATAACGATACCCCGCCAAGATTGTCCCCTTTCAGCGTGCTCATTTATTCGCTTGTCGGTTGATTCGACAAAACATACCAGGTTCGCTACGGCTTCAACACGGGATCCGACGGATAGGTACGA
Organism: Nothomitra cinnamomea; assembly: GCA_022345685.2. NCBI lineage: Eukaryota > Fungi > Ascomycota > Geoglossomycetes > Nothomitra > Nothomitra cinnamomea. Next base: position 48,004 of record JAJDMX020000273.1, on the reverse strand, counting down.
CATATACATTGGGTTCCGGTTTGTTACGCACATTGGAAATTTCTTTTAACAAGCTCCGGGTGAAAGGGGATTTCTTGTAATAGATATTTCGCTCATAAGGGACTTTTATGTCGGCGTTCGAAGGCCAACTGCCAAACTCTATTCGCGAGATCAGACTCGGCTAGAGTCGAGTGGTTCATTTTGACATCAGTGATCGAAGAACTATCTGTAACTCGAGGAAGGGGTTCCACTCTTCGAGAGCGTATGTATTTTACATAACAGGAACTGCACCGCTCAGGGGTATCTCTCCAAGACAACACTTCAAGCAAAGGTTGCAGAGCATAACAAATGAAAGTCACTGCCAAGAAATTTCAATACCGGACGCCGCCATGTCCTTGGACTAACCAATAATCCTAGAAGCAATCTGGAGCACAGATTAGTACCTGTAGTAGTAAATATCTGAAATCACGCCTCTCTCATTTCCATATCTGAGCCATGAATTTTGCTGCCGCCGCTACTACTGCTTTGCTCAACGTCGACACCACTATCTCGATCATCCTTCTCTTGCTCTGTTGGTTTTGTCCAGGTGTTTGCCATTGGCTCATCCCAAGTCTCGTATATACGTAGCTCAATGTTATCTGGAGTATCTTCGAGATCATCGGCTACCAGCACTCGACCACCCAGTTGAACGTCGCTAACCTTGACGCGGTATTCAAGCGCCTTTTTCCCCTCCTTGATGAGCTCCTCTGTCCATCCTAGGCACTTCCTGAGACTTTGATTCATTTTCTGACTATCAATGAGAAGCTGTTGGTGTTTTGACAGATCCAACTGTAGTCGTTTTTCGTCCTTTTCTCTGTGCCGGGCATCACTTTCGGCTATGGCGCTAGGACTTAAAGTGCCGTCATCAAGTGATTCATCATCGGAAGGCGATTCCTCCCCTTCCTCCTCCTCTGTCATATCTGACAACTCAGAGCGATCGTCGCCCTCCGAGGAACTGAACAGCCCGCTGACAGACGAGCCGACAGAAGCTGCTGTTAGTGAGAGACGTCCAGAGCGACTGAGCCTTCGATATCGGCGCAGCTCTGCATTTTGTTTGCGCATCTCCCTTTCTAGTGTGCGGTTGATCGCCAAAAGTGAAGAATTACTGATCTCAAGGTCAAGTACTTTTCTTTCCCTCCTTGCATTTGCGGCAAGGTCGTTCATTTGTTGCAAAGACATGTGACCCCGGGAAGATTTCGAGGGGCTTTGCGGCATTGATACAGCCGCTTTGGGCGCAGAGCTGCCCATATTACCACTCTGTTCTGTCTCATGCTCTTCTGTTATCTCAGCTGGTATTCCTTCAGCGGCAGCTGTTACTAGTCTCAGGCTTGTGGGCGGAGAAGCCGGGCTATGGATTTCGCCTTGTGAACTCGTCCGCGACCGTGTGCTCGTGTCAATAGAGCTGACGCTCGCAGACCTCCCATGACTGCCATGACGATTTTGTCGATCAGTGACTGATCTCTGGAAAGAAACATTTGGGAATGTTTCTCCTCTGGTATACCCGCTCTGTCCCAAGCCAAGAGCTGAATTTGCTGGACAATTGATCGCCGTTGATGTTAAGGGAGAACTCTCTCTTAAGGATGCCATGCTTGTCGTAGTCTTTGGAGGTGATGGAGGTCGGTACTTTTGGGGAGTTTGAAATGCTGGATTGAGCGAGGCCAATCGTGGGGATTTCAGCTGCAAAGGGTTAGATGATAAGGGCCCCTGCGATGAAGTAGAGACTGTAGATGAAGCTGAGTGTATGAAAAATGGCGATTGGCGATTGGTTGGTTGCTCAAGTACTTCATTCGCGCGAAAGAACTTTGATTGAGGCCGAGGTTCCGGTGACGACGAAGTGGATATCGTGGACGTGGCTGGAGAGTTGAAACTATTTAAGCTATTCGTGTAGAAGAAATTCGGAGTTCTACTGCTCGTCATCGGCCTTGACGGTTGATTCCGCACGGGGGCAGCAGGACTCTTAACATCACTTGCATAGAAGAACATCGGGGAGTTTACCCCTGCACCAAGATCACTTCCAGTCCGTTTGTGGACTTGAGGGAGTGCGCCGAATGAGGGACTAGATGCGAAAGACACGGTGGATTGTTTCCCCTCGCTGACAAGACTTGCCGGCCGTGGTGTCGTATTAATGTCCGTAGGACCAAGTGTGGACTCGTCCATCCATCGGAGAGGCTCAATAGTTAATACTGGCCTTGAGCTGCTGGGGGTCCCGTTTGGAGTTCCGTTGGGCGTTGTTGGCGCGCTATCTACTCGAGCTTTCCTCGACGACGACCTAGGAGTGATGTTGGAACTCATGAATGCTTTGACAGGCGACGACACATCTTCTTTCGAGTGTCTCTTCGTTGTATCCGATGCATCGGTAAGGTTTCCTCGACGAAGGGTTGGAGATATTGAGGCGGTTGCTGCGTTTGGCCCAGCTATCCTGGGCGTCATCGGCGTTTTCGACGTCTTAACTGTAGCACTCAAAGTTGGAATTAGTGGGCGGCCTGTACCGCTGGCGGAACTATGCTTATCAAAAGGCATTTCCGCAGTCCTTCCCGATTCTGTGGTTAATTGGTAGCTTTGGGGCCTGCGCATTGCATCACAATGTCCCCTGTTTGAAGAGAATCCCCACAGGTAAGAGAGGTCGCGATGGTTTGTTGATGAAATACGTGATTGTTTGTCGAAACGAGCTAGGGTGGATTGATGCGCTAGGCTAAATTAGGCTAGTCTTGTCTGGTGTAGCCCAAAAAGCCCTGCTGCATGTCAACCAAGACAAAACAATGGAAAAGCTGTTCGTGACAGACAATAGGTTATGTATGTAGTAACCCGGGAACGTTGGTGTTATTGTAGGTGTTATTATCGCCAATAGGGTTTGGATCGTCAACTCTGATTTAACTCCCTTTAAAGTAGTCAACATACGCAGGCCGGGCTTTCTTTGACTCAGTATTCAGGCGCGAGAGCTCGGCTTGCATTAACGCGTTGTCGCGTATCTGTATATAACTTCCAAATCTTTGATAATTACTCCATACCCATACCCGCTTCATGACAGGCAACTTCCGACTGTCGCGATGACCTCTGCCGAGCCTACAATGTCTAGGCATGACACTCTGAAATATTCACTGCTTGGTCCCTCATTAACGAAATCTGGTCAGGATTCTGTGGACCAGCAGAAGGTGCGCCCGTTTGAAGATATGAACTACTGCTACGTAGGCTTATGTGGGCATTCGCAGGTATCGGAAATAATATATAATGCGTCCAAGGGATCCAAATTCTTTAATAATGAAGATGTTAAAGATCAAAATCTCACTCAAAAGATTCAGCGTATACTCCAGAAGAAGCGTCAGCTTGAAAGTGCAGATGTCAGCCATGACCTCCGCTGTGCAGACGATTATATTGCAGAGCTAGAGCTGTCCCGGGACCTCACTCAGACCATTGTGCATATAGACTGCGATGCTTTTTATGCCGCTGTGGAAGAATTGGATCAGCCTGAACTCAAGGACGTCCCTATGGCTGTTGGCAAAGGCGTTCTAACGACATGTAATTACCACGCTCGAAAATTTGGCTGCAGGAGCGGGATGGCGAGCTTCGTGGCGATGAAGCTTTGCCCAAACCTCATCTGCCTACCGCTGAACTTTGAGAAGTATACAGCGAAAGCTCAGGAGGTTAGAGAAGTTCTTGCAGAGTACGATCCACGTTTCGAGAGTGCGAGTATTGATGAAGCATATTTGAATATTACAGACGTACGTCTGCGCTTTGAGGAGATTCTGTAGTTACACTAACACGTGGTGATAAAGTACTGCAAAGGGCACCAGATGCCTCCTGACGATGTTGTGACGCAGATCCGTAACGAGGTCCAACAGAAAACAAAGATCACTATCTCTGCCGGAATCGCGCCGAACGCTAAGATAGCTAAAATTGCATCTAATAGGAATAAACCTAATGGACAGTTTAGAGTTGAAAACGATAGAGCAACAATTATGGCGTTCATGCGCGACTTGCCAGTTCGCAAAGTGAACGGTGTGGGCCGTGTATTTGAACGTGAGCTGGAGGCTGTTGGAGTCAAAACTTGTGGTGATATCTATCACCAACGCGCTTACTTGGCAAAGCTCTTTGGCGATAAGGCCTTTCAGTTCTTGATGAACTGTTATTTAGGAAATGGGAGAACGATTGTCCGGCCTGCAGAGGAGTATGAGCGGAAAAGTGTGAGCACGGAAAGCACCTTCAGGGATATGGGCGACAAAGAGGAATTACGGAAAAAGCTGAGGTGGACAGCTGAGGAATTGGAAAAGGATTTGTCGAGAACCCGGTTCAGGGGTCGAACTTTGTGTCTCAAGGTCAAGCTTCACACATACGAGGTCTTGACACGCCAGGCGTCTCCTCCGAAAGTTGTATGCATGGCAGACGACCTGTATAGGTATGCCCTTCCAATGCTGTCAAAGCTCGAGCAAGAGATCCCAGGATTGAAACTCAGGCTTATGGGTTTACGAGTCACACATCTGGTGAGCACTAAGAAAGTGGGGCTAGACTTCTTTGGCTTTCCCAAGCGAATATCCAACAGCGACCAGAGCGGTAGGGTCAAGCGAAAAGCAACTCTACTTGAGGCGGATGGAACTGAGTGGGAGGTTTGGCCAGAGGGAGAGTTTGAGCAGGCAGCAAGAGAAGAGAGGCAGGCGGAAATGGACAAAACAGAGGGTTTGAATCAAGAACAAGATATGGAAGAGAGGAATCGAGGGAGACATGGAAAGGAAATCGTTCCAAACCCGAAGAAGCATGAATCGCGGCGCGAAGAAGCTACTTGGGACTGTCCTATCTGCCTTCTGCCGCAGCCGGCAAGCGACAAGGTGTTTAATGCGCACGTTGACTTCTGTCTCTCGAGACAGACCATCAAGCAGGCGGTGAAGGATACGGTAATAACCGCAACTACCCCAGTCAAGCCGCCCTCAGGTTGGGGAGGGTGGGGTTTCAAGGACTCTGGGGAACTAGGAAACACTCAGACGAATCAAAGTACGACAATGACTTTGGGGATAGGGCATAAGCGGAAGAAATAAGTTGAGAACATATTTTTGTAGACGTGGTAAAATTTAGGATTTGTATTGCTTGGGCATTGTTCGGACAGGTGCATCGTTTTGGCGTTGGAACAGGGGGTAATTCGCTTTGTTGATTGGCTTCGCTCACGGCGATTGCTATGAAACTCGAGTGTTTGCGATATAAAGGGTCACAGTGCGACGAAAATAGACTTTTCCCTTCCTCCCTTTAGCTTACAAGTGAACGTAGGAAAACTCGTAGTCGGCGAAGCTCATTGTGTGGGGTTTACGGTAGTCACAGACTAGCCCGCCGCCTAGTCTACCTTGGTCGGATCTTCATCGGCTGTCCATCCAGGAGCATTTAGCCTCGGTGTTTGTGTACTGAAGAGAAATGGGGTTCGGATCCTTACGCTCAAGAATGCCCTCTTTAATAAGTTCCTCGGGTTTTGGCCGATGCGCGATTTTCTCATTCAAGCTGTCTGCACGCATATGTTTCTCTAGCTCCTTCTGCTGGCCTTGGATCGCGGGTGCGGCGGTAGAGTCCGGGAGGATGTTCCCTGTCGTGCGAGGAAGTACTCGGTTAGCAGGAACCTTGAACCACCGCTGACGTAGCTGCGGAGCGAAGACAACACACGGTCAATAAGCTGTTCACGTTCAGGGCGCTTCTCTAGGCCCTTCTTTAAGCTATCTGCAGCTCGCTGTCGTTCAAGCTCATATGCTGTCGCTTGGAGAGACCTATGGTGCCCCAGTCTGGGTCAGCTCGGCTCGGAATTTGATTTGAAGCTTCAGCACTGGCTGATACAGAAATGTGGTTATTTTGGGGCTGGACTCACGGAGCAGTGTTGGTATCCAAGAGAATGTGTTTCTCCTTCAACTCCTTTATATCCGGACGGTGCTGTAGATGCTTCTCTAGCGAGTTACGGCGCTCTATGGGCGAGATAGAAGATTCATCAGGACGGCTGGATTCCTCAGACATGATGGTCTGTGAAGTGAAAGCTTGGAGTTTTAGGATAAGCGGAGTATACGTATGTTGCCCGCTTTGTTGGTGATGTTGGCTGGCGGTGTTTGTTTATGCAGGAAACGAGTGTGGGGTACTTACCGCAGTGGAAAGGTGGGGTCCTCGACCCATGCCGAAATAATACCTTCATTCTCACTTAGCACTTACTAGGTGGTTATATGGTTTAATTCCATTTTAAAATTGGATGGTAGTTCTCAAATACCAATAACGCAGAGGAAGGAATGGAATCTACAGCCATACTTTCAACATGGCTGACAGTCACGTGAGCGTACTCGTGCTTACGAGCCTTCGTCGTGTTAACTTGGACACGTCTCCCCGCGATTCTGCCAAGAACGTTGAAATATTCAGTGCGCGCCGGAACTGTTCGATTCATCAACACACGGGAACACACAGAATGTGGATTCTGGCTTGCGATGGGGACGTCTTCGAGGGTGAGTTTACAGGTTATTTGCTTCTAAGGAGTAGTAGAATCTAGATTTTCTGACCTTAGCCTGTCTTGATAGGTAAACGTCTCTGGCTATGTCCAGGGAAGAGATATCTTTTTGGTCGGACCAAGGGTGGGCAAGGTTGGCGATGGGTCTTGACGAAACATAGGGAAACGTTTGAGATTGTTCTGACTTCTTTTGTTATAGGTGGATTCGCCATTGAAAATAAAACTATATCTCGAAAGCATCTTGTCATAGAAGTCGCTTCAGTACAAGCAGGTGATGGAGTACGTTGCGGTAATTTGGAAACCATACTGCAGTGGCTGATGTTTCTGCCATATTTAGTCCAAACTACATACGAAGTCCAAGCTTACTATCCAGGACGCAAATTCCAAATTCGGAACGCAATTGGATGACGTTCAGATTCGGGGTGAAGCGCGAACTCTCGACAAAGATGAGCATAAGATAAAACTGGGAACTTACGAACATCTGCTCAGGTAATTTTAGGATACGAAAGCTACTGGTTCTGACTAACTAAGTACCGCCAGGGTCAAGTGGGAGCCTGTCATACTCTGTTTCTCATTTACCTCCAAGGAGCTAAAAGCTGGAGACCCTCTCGAGCCTTTTTGTTCTCGCCTCGAGCCACTAGATATCAAGGCTGCAATACCATATGTCATCGACAAGACAACACATGTCGTCTCTGCGAAACGAAACACAGCAAAGGGCTTGCAAGCTCTTATAAATGCGAAATATATTGTTACAGAATCCTTTGTGGATGCAATAGTTGTTGCGGCGACTTTACAAGAGTCAGACGACTCCAGCCTTTTAGAATCAGATTTTGACAGGAACTGGCCAGATGCACTTCGATATCTCCCCGAGCCAGGAAAGGAGCCGAATCCACGGCCTTCCGACTTCTTCGCTCCTGACCCCAAGCGAGCAAACGTATTTGAGGGATATACTTTCATCTTTTGTGACAGTGTGCAATATGAGAACCTCCATGCACCGATTGCTAATGGCGGCGGAAAAGCCCTCCTTTTCCAACTTCAGTTGGGTAAAACGGCAGTAGAAGAACTAGTCCGGTATATTAAGAATGCAGCAGGGGGAAAGGGATTTAGAGACTTTGAGAGCTGGAAAGGGGGTAAAGGGACAGTTGTTGTGCGTTTCAGGTGCAAAAAGGGTATGGAGACGTGGAGCATAGAGTTGGGAAACGAGGTGTCCCGGAGGTTGGACCAACGGCTCATTGAGCAAAGCGAATTCTTAGATGCTATTTTGGTAAATGACGCAAGTGGACTCCGCAAGTCGTTGCCTGAAGAAGATAATGATGGATCACCCCCGCCAACAGGTAGGGTCGGCAAGAAGGACAATTTTTTGGAGATCACGGCTAATCTTTGATATTTTTTAGCTCAAGGTGATGCACAAGGTGGCTTTCATATGGAGAGTACACTGCAGCCACAGTCCGCTCAAAAGGCGACAGAAGTATCCCAGCCACCTCCAAGGCGCACCAGATCACGGGTCGTTACAAGCCGTTTTAAAGGCTTTGATGACGGTTTCGATCCTGGCTCTTTGCCATCTTCTAAGAGAACGGATGACTTGGCACAGATGAGCACCCTTCCACAAATATCGGAAGATGTAGACGATGAAATGGTAAGTCAACAACAAACTCTAGACCACATAAATGAGCTAAAGACCATGAAAGATGAGCGTCGACAATGATCCACAAAATCTTCGAGTCTCACGAATGCAGAAATCATCGAGTAGAAAACGACCGACACCGATGTCAGAAGATGAAGATCAAGATGAGGTCATGGAGAAAATTCTTCCTGCAGCTGCAGCCATGAAAAAACGCCGCATAGAAGTCGAAGAAGAGGTAGAACAAGTCCAACCGCATAGTAGGACATATGTGAAGGCAGGCACCAAGAAAGGGTCGCTACTACCTGAAAAACCGAAAGGCCGGAAGCCGAAAAAGGAGGTAGATGTCCTTGAAGTCGCGAGGGGGCACAGAGAAGCCGAGGATGAGGCCGCTCGGCGAGAGCAAGAATCTCTAAAGGCATCGCTCGATGGTATGGAGATTGATCAGATGAAGAATTGGGCATTAGTGGAAGAAATGGAAGTAAAGCCGCGCTCTAGTCGCCCTGCAAGAGCAGAGGCGTACGGAGACACAGGAACTAGGTGGGATGAACGATGGAACGGACGAAAGAACTTCAAAAGGTTTAGACGGCGGGAATTAGGAGGAAGCGGCCAGGTTCGACGAGGAGGGACCGTGATTGTTGGCTTGGAGGAAGTTCGAAAGAAAGATTTCGGCATTGGCGATGGATATTGGCTTGACAAAACTATCACAGATAAGGGGAAAGGGAGGCTGACTGACTCGCAAGACATAAACGAACTTGGGATGGAGCCTGTTGTGCCCACGATGAGCCAGGCGTCAAAGAAACCGCAGATCTCGAAAGCAACCAAACAACCAAAGCAAGCCCGCCCCACCGGGAAAGCCAACAAAGCTCGACCGGTTGAACCTGTGGCTCTACCTGCTGTTGAAACGCAAAAGTCGACCAAGAAACGTGCCCCGTCCCCAATTAGAAGAGAAAAGGCTCAATCTAAAAAGCAAAAGGCTTTGGTTGTACCGGACTCAGATAGCGAAGACAGTGAAGATGATCTCAAATTTAGGTTCAGGAGGAAGAAATAAGGGCAGGGCTCCACGTAGAAAACGGTATCATTAGTCTTGGACCAAACTTTTCGCTTTCTATTAAGCTTCATAGGACATGCTCTCAAAGCAGCTCATAGCATAATTCACCTCATAACTTCTAGTCTAGTCTGTGGACTCAGTAAGTGGAGATGAAAAAGGGTATCTTTTACTCCAAACGCCGTTCCTGATGCTGCACACGGTCTCTATAGATTGGCGGTAAGCCAGGCCCTCTAGACCTAATCAATATCTTCCCATACCTTCCCTACAACATCCATATCGTTTCGCGGGTTGCCTGCTTCATCAGCTGCACTCTCCTCAATAGCCATCCCGATAAGACACTCTCCTAACATCGTGTCCCAATTCACCCACGGGTGTATTTCCATGAATAACTTCGTGCCATCCCTGCCGGCGGCCTTCATAAGCTCTCTCTCTCCACCGGGGTGGAACAATAGGTATGGTGTAATATTGAACACTTTCCCGCCAAATGCAGACCATGCATCGGTGCGTCTGTTGTGCAGCCGTAGCTGTGATGGAGGGACGCGGAGGAGGTGGGGATGTGGTAGTCCGCGTAGATCAGCGCCAGATGCTTGGAGGCGTGCCCAGTCTAATGGAGAGTGGCCGGGTGTGAGGATCACTTTCTTCCGAGGTTTTGCAGGCTTCTGAGTGATGGTTGGCGGGAGAGCGAGCGAGTTCCCGGAGGGTCTGAATGATGAGGCCGGCCCTGCCGGCGCAGACAGGCCCGATACAGAAGGATTAACTCGAGCTCTAGAAGCTACAGAGGCGGACATTGGAAGCGGTGGCGGCGGCATGGAAAGAGACCCATTGAGACGGTGGTCCGGTGCTAGTCTTGGGAAGGCTGATACGATGGGACCTGACGCTCTTTGCGGTGAATATTTGGATGGGAAGGAAGGCGGAGAGTCGTCGCCTGAGGAATCGCTCTCGTCGAGGCCAGGAGGTACTAGGTTCAGAGACAGTTGGGACAAGGCTGGTTCAGCCTTTGGTGTCGTCTGAGCCGCAGAGGGGGGTTCTAGCTCGATCCTAGGCGTGGTTGCAGTCGCTCCCACACATGGAAGCCCAACTTCATGGCTCCCATGAACTGGTCTCTCACCTTCTACTGTCTGAGCCGTAGACACTTTGGATTCTGTGTAGTCTACGTCAGTCGCATCGCGCATGTTGCTTAAGTTCGGTCTCTCCAGGCGACTACTATGCCATAATCTCCATAGAATCTCTGGAAGGTCTGGCCAAGAGGATGGTGGATGACGATAGACTAGAAATGTAAGCGACGCGACAATTAAGGAGACCCCAACGAGGACCATGGCTGTTTGCCGCTGGTGTTGCTTTGGTTGTTGTTGCTACTTTGATGTGAGAAGAAAAGGCACGGCAGCTAAAATCCGACTTTGGCGGCTAATTAGACGCCGAATTTCTTTGTGGTTCATAGACGCCGCATTCACTTTGAGCTCTCTTTTCACATTGGACTCAGCGAAAGATCGAATAAGCTACTCCAGCTCCGACCGTTTTTCTAGTCGATGGCCTGACATAAGGTAATGGCATCTCGGCCAATTGTTCGCTGTGCAGTCCGCCCCAGCTTCCAAGTATGCTGGAGGTGCTCATTTCGGGGGTTTTCAAGACCAATGTCGCAAGCCTACCTACGAAAGACCGCTCTAGCTGAGGAAGAATGGCAGTCGCAAGCAAAGGAAATCAGGTCCGGCAAGCGAGAGACCATGCTAAGTATTTTGGAGAAACGGGGACTTGTAGAAACGATTGCTGGGTAGTGGCTTCCGCTATTTTCTTCAGTCATTACTAGTACTGACGGACCATCTAGGGATCGCGATGCGCTAGAATCGCTCATGACTAATAAACGTATAGGAGCATATGTTGGGGTTGACCCTACAGCACGATCTCTTCATATCGGACATCTTCTTCCTTTGATGTCGTTATTTTGGCTCTTCGTGCATGGCTACCACACGGTTTCCCTAGTATGCCCTCAGGTCCTCGGTCCCCTCTCCTCGAAGGCTATCTAACATGTGTCAAGCTCGGCGGTGCTACAGCCAAGATCGGCGACCCCACTGGCCGTATGTCCTCTCGCAAGGCTGAACAATCAGCAACGCGAAAAGCCAATATGGTCAGCATGCACTACCAGCTCAAAAAATTATGGCAAAACGTCGAGCGGTACGGCCTGAAATATGGATACAAGTGGGAGTGGGCATGGAGAAGGGAGCTAGTAAACAACAATGCTTGGATGAACAAGTTACCAATAATGGAGGTGTTGCAGGTACTCGGACCAGGGGTGAGATTGGGGACTATGCTAGGACGGGATACGTAGGCTAACCCTCCATTTCTGTCCGTTTGAAGGGTAAAAATAGAGCTTATATCAGAAACTTGGGGTCTACAGGGTTCGCAACAAAATGGAGAAGGGCGATGGCATGTCCTTTGCGGAATTTACCTACCCACTATTGCAGGCATGGGACTGGTGGTATATGTATCACACAAAGGGTATACAAGTCCAAATTGGCGGCTCCGACCAGTATGGTAACATCGTGGCCGGGATTGATGCGATAAAATATATAAAAAAAAATCACTCGGATCCTCTTACTCGGCAAGAAATTGAAGACGCTAAATCGATTCCTTACGGTTTCACGGTCCCCTTACTCACTACCGCGTCAGGAGAGAAATTTGGCAAAAGTGCGGGCAATGCTATATGGTTGGACAAAGAAATGACTAGCAGTTTTGATCTGTACCAGGTGTGTTAACTTGCTCAGCCCAACGGAACGTAGCAATTGACAAAAGCCCTCCAGTTCTTCCTACGCACCGCCGATACAGATGCTGACCGGTATCTGAAACTCTTCACTTTCCTACCACTTCCCCAAATCGAGGCCATAATGGAAGAACATCAAAAAAATCCAGCGGCACGGAGGGCGCAGCACGTTCTAGCCCGCGAATTTGTTGAACTTGTTCATGGAGTGGAAGAGTCTAGACAAGCAGAGTCGCAGCACCGGATGGTCTTCCGGTCACCACCATCACCTAAACCTTCTGATTCTGAGGCAGACCCAAGTGCGGGGCCTACTCCAGTTACTGCTCAGAATGCGCCACTAGTTCACGTTACTTTGCCAGAGTCCCTCGTTCTCAACCAATCAATTGCGCGTGTGTTGCATTCAGCAGGCCTAGTGTCTTCTCGCAGTGAAGGCCATCGTCTCGCAAAGCAGGAAGGCGCTTACATTGGCTCAAGACCTGGTGGAGGAGGCGGTATGGGAGACAATTTAGACTTTTCCCCTATCAAACTCTGGTACCCTGAAATCACGCGGGACTATCTGCTGGACGGGCAGCTCTTAGTGCTGAGGGCTGGAAAATGGAAAATCAAAATCGTGAAAGTTGTGAGCGATGAAGAGTATGAGCGGTTGGGACTCACCGCTCCAGGTTGGAAGGAGGTAGGGTCGAAAGGGGTTTAAAAATAAGGAGGGAGAGTCTCATGTATTAAATAGAGTAATTTTAGATGTAACATATCCGGTATAACATAGATCGCCTGTCTAGATGCGTAGAACATGCATAAGCAGTAGCATTGACTTGTGCCCAGTGAGGATGCAAGTGTATACTTGTGCTGAAGTGGGATTAAGGCGAAGCGAGTGTGAATAAGGAACAGGTCAAAATTAAGCCCGTACCGCGAGAATGACGCGCTAAAAGTCGCACCTCGCGTCCACCCGTGTCGCGCTTTCGCCTATAAATTGCCCTAATCGCCCAGTTCCCTTCCGAGCAACAACTCTGCAACCTCCACGCTTTTCCTCCACCTGATCTGCCTGAGATAAGACTCAGATAGGAAGTCTTCTAGTCAAGCTGAAGTCTACTTCAAACATCGAAATGGCTAAAGCTACCCAGTCTTCCACCCCAGCGTCCAAGTTACCAATAAAAAAATCTACTTCTAGCGGCTCGCAGTCAGCACCAAGGAATCAGCAATCTATCCTAGGTTTCTTTGGCAAGAAAGATGCTACTACGAGTTCTCCCGCTGGCTCTAGCCCTGTCACGTCGACCGTTAAAGACACAATGAAGCGGGGTCTATCAATTCAGCCAGCGAAAAAGGTCGCTCGGAAAGCTGGCACAGGCCAGAACATGACACCTGCCTCGAGCAGTGATGCTGTGGATCCGTCAAGCTCACAGGGAGGAATTGATGAAAGTGAGAAGGTGGGGGGTGAAGATAATGGCTTGCCGTCACCTGTTACTCCCGCTAATAGCGGAGTGCAGCTGGTGCAGAAGGTTCAGCGGAGAGCTCCTGCCACAGATCTACCGAGCAGCCCATCCGGTGGGAGAGTGAGTTAATTTACTTATTCTCCCGCTCAGGCCGAAGCTGACTGGATGTTCGTATCAGGCCAAGAAGCAGATCAATTACACAATATCCGATGACGAGGATTTCGAACCTATCAAGGCACGCTCCAGCCGCGACCGACTCGCAAAACGTCGGAGGACGAGCTTAGCAGATGATTCCGAAGACGACTTTATGGGAAATGGTATTGGTGAGCAGGGTGAGAGCGAAGATGGTACGTGATATCTTTTCAGCCCTATATTCAGGATCTTGGGTCTGAAAATTTTGGTATCTATAGACATGGAGGGCTTCATTGTGCTGGATGACTTAGATGAAGAGGTGAAGCGTCCTAAAAAGAGAAAACGGCCGTCAAAAGGTGGATCCTGGAAGAACTCTTCGCCATTGTCGGTGCTCTCTTTTGAGGACAATGAAGATATTGAGTTGTCCACGGTATCTACTGCCACACAGTGGAGATATGACCCTGAGAATACGCAGGCATTGCGTCCGCGATCAGACGCCGCAACAAATGCTGTCCTAAAAAAGCCCAATATGGATAGCAAAACGAAAAAACCCAAAGCACATCAGTCCGAGCCTGACCAAAGATACCCTTGGTTAGCCAACATCCAAGACGCTGACAGGAATCCTCCCGGCCACCCAGATTATGACCCTCGAACTGTTTACATACCTCCACATGCCTGGAAGCAGTTCTCTCCCTTCGAAAAGCAATACTGGGAGATTAAGCAAAAGTTCTGGGACACTGTTGTTTTCTTCAAGAAGGGCAAGTTTTACGAGCTTTACGAGAATGATGCGACCATAGGCCATCAGCTCTTTGATTTGAAGCTTACTGATAGAGTCAACATGCGGATGGTCGGCGTACCTGAAATGTCCCTAGACCATTGGGCTTCCCAATTCGTAGCAAAGGGGTTTAAGATAGCCAGGGTCGATCAGTCGGAGTCTGCCCTGGGTAAGGAAATGCGGGAGCGAGATGGTGTGGCCGGCAAGAAGAATGGCAAGCCTGCAAAGGAAGACAAAATCATCCGCCGAGAATTGGCTTGTGTTCTCACCGGAGGCACTTTAGTTGATGGTAGTATGCTTCAGGATGACATGTCAACCTTTTGCGTGGCAATTAAAGTCAGTTCAGCTTGTGGCTTGTTTCTTGCTGGACGCAGCTAACTGTTGGAAAAGGAAGCCATGCTAGATGGTTTACCAGTATTCGGAGTGTGTTTCGTTGACACGGCCACTGGTCAATTCTTTTTAACAGAGTTCGTTGATGATATCGACCTCACTAAGTTTGAGACCCTCGTCGCCCAGACTCGCCCCCAGGAATTGCTCTTGGAAAAGGTAACATACCATTAGAATAATAGCTCATTCGAAACCTGCTGATTGCAAGTAGTCAAATGTCTCAGTCAAAGCGGTTCGTATTCTTAAGAACAATACGGGTCCAACTACTATCTGGAACTACCTGAAACCTGGGAAGGAGTTCTGGACTTCAGACATCACAGTTCGGGAGATCGATGCTGGTGGATATTTCGTTTCCGAAGAGGGTAATAACGACGAAGCGTGGCCTGAAGTGCTCAAGGAAGCGAAAGAGAAGGAACCAGTAATGTCTGCCTTCGGGGCTTTACTTCAGTACCTTAGAACTGTCCGCACCCCTCAAAGCCATCAATGCGCATAAATTGTCACTAACTAGAAGCAAGCTCAAAATTGAACGAGAATTAGTAACGCTAGGCAACTTCAACTGGTACGATCCAGTCAGAAAATCGACTAGTTTGGTACTTGACGGTCAGACTTTGATTAACCTTGAGGTGATCCTTCTTTCTATTAAGCTTTTTCGTATAGGACTAACTGGTTTAGATATTTGCCAACACTTTCGACGGAGGTGCTACTGGCACACTATTCGCTCTCTTGAATCGTTGCATTACCCCATTTGGAAAACGTTTGTTTCGCCAGTGGGTTTGCCACCCCCTCGCCGATGCGGCAAAGATAAACGCTCGTCTCGATGCCGTCGATTCGCTCAATGCGGATACTACGGTTCGAGATCGTTTCACGTCTCAGATGACAAAGTTACCTGACCTCGAGCGTCTCATTTCACGGATCCATGCCGGGAGTTGCAGAGCGCAGGATTTTTTGAAAGTTCTTGAGGGCTTCGAACAGATTGAGTACACCATGAGTTTGCTAGAGGAGTTCGGCTCTGGCGAAGGGGTTATCGGACAACTCCTAGCTGCCATGCCTAATCTAACTGGTGCTCTTCGCCACTGGAAGACTGCTTTTGATCGTGAAAAGGCAAAGGAAGACGGAGTGCTTGTCCCCGAGCGCGGCGTGGAAGAAGACTTTGATTCCAGCCAGGATCACATCGAACAGATTCTTGCAGATTTGGACAGTCTTCTCAAGAAAGTCAGACGTGACCTCAAATCAACAGCAATTGTCTTCCGCGACAATGGCAAGGAGATTTACCAGCTCGAGATTCCGACGAACATAAAGGGCATACCGAAGAACTGGGATCAAATGTCCGCTACACAAAAGGTTAAACGCTACTACAGCCCGGAGCTCCGGAGTTTAGTTCGACAACTCCAAGAGGCACAAGAGACCCATGGACAGATCATTAAAGGTGTTGCCGGGCGATTTTTTGCTCGCTTTGATGAAGACTATGCCATTTGGTTGGATGCTGTGCAAATCATTGCTCAGTTAGACTGCTTAATCGGCTTAGCCAAAGCTTCATCAACCATTGGTGAGCCGAGCTGTAGGCCAGAGTTCGTCGAAGATGAGAGGAGCGTCGTTGAATTCGAGGAGTTAAGGCATCCGTGCATGTTACCAAGTGTTGCAGACTTTATCCCCAATGATGTTAAGCTTGGGGGCGATGGGCCAAATATCAATCTCCTTACTGGTGCAAATGCCGCCGGAAAGTCGACTGTTCTCCGGATGGTAAGTCTCAGCTCCGACTAGACTTTTATACAACCTGTTACTAACTGACCTGGGCAGACTTGTGTTGCCGTAATAATGGCTCAATTGGGCTGCTATGTTCCTTGCAAATCTGCCCGTCTTACTCCTGTGGATCGTATTATGTCTAGATTGGGTGCCAATGACAATATCTTTGCAGCTCAGAGCACGTTCTTCGTTGAACTTTCTGAGACTAAGAAGATATTGTCGGAAGCTACTCCAAGGTCCTTGGTCATTCTTGATGAGCTTGGTCGAGGCACAAGCTCGTATGATGGGTAGGCTACCTGACTATGTGACTAATAGAGACCCCTTTCTTCATTTGCTAACAAAAAAATGTCTCTGCAGAGTTGCTGTGGCTCAAGCTGTCCTTCATCATGTAGCTACGCATATAGGCTGCACAGGCTTCTTTGCGACTCACTATCACTCGCTGCCAACGGAATTTGCAGGGCACTCTGAAATCGCCCCTAAGCGCATGCAGATTGACGTTGACGATGCCAACCGGCGGGTTACTTTCCTCTACAAGCTTGAGAATGGGGTTGCCGAAGGCTCTTTTGGCATGCATTGCGCTGCAATGTGTGGCATACCCACTAAGGTTATTGATCGAGCTGAAGTTGCAGCTAGGGAATGGGAGCATACGAGCAAACTTAAGGAGAGTTTAGAGAAGGCCAGAAGAGGAGTGTATGTGCCTCTAGGCATGCAGAGCGATGTTGCTTGGCTGTTGCGTGATGATCTCCCAGCTATGGGTGAGAGGGCTTTGAGTGTGATGATGAAGACTATCGAAGCTCTGTGAAGAACGAGTATACATACTAGGTAATGGTTGATAGCTTTTTAAAGGCGGCAAATGTATTGTAAGCCGATCAACAACATAGGGTAGTAGAGAGTGGGCGAACTTTTCTTTAGTGTAGCGAAGATTTGCTCAAGGTCCGGTGCCTTAAACACTTGTAATTGGGTTCCAGCTCTTCGTAGAAATAAGCAATCATGGATATGACATAATTACCAGTCCTTGTATCGCATATCTTGTCAATCTCCCAATACCACGATGTAAGAACTTGGCCTTGCGACAGACAAAGATCTGCCAGGACACAACCAGAACTTCTGCTAAAAGTTCTTCCTGGAAAGGTAGGAAAGGTGTCATCATGAGAGAGCTTCTGCATGATACGATCTGCCGTTTTCTCCGTCTCGTCGACCTCCGCAACGAGATCCTGTATCTTTAGGCAGAGCGCGTTCCAAGCCCTGTAAGCTGACGGTTTGTCGTCGAAGCCGGCGAGGGTTGCAAACTTTGCGTGACTGTATATGGAGCAGCGAGTATGTAGTTAGCTTTGTTTCGACATAGGAAATGGTGGGGGACCAACGTCCGGTTCGACGTAGAAGCAGTCCTGCACAATCATCATCACCCTTGTCACTCCCGGTAGGAAAAGGCATCGTAGTGTTGTTGTGGCTCGTTAAGAGATAGAACCGGTAACTGAAGGTAGAGACGTTGGTAGTTGCTAAATGACGATGGTGGAAGGTAGTGATGATGGTGTCTACAAAAATTGAAGAAAAGTGAGGTTCGTATGGTTAGGAAGGTCAACACGGCAATCACGTAATACCAAATGCATTCGAAAAATAAGCTAAATAATTTGGATACAACGAATAATTGTAACTATCAACTGTCAGCCCTTGAAAGTTATCCGAGGGTGCTACACTCTTCGCATATGCCTGCTAAAAAGCTTGCGTTAGTTTGATTTTTGTGAAAAGAACTAGGCCCCTGTTAAAGATCCCCTTAGGACTGCTATAGCAATGGCCGCCTTCCTTTCCGTAAGTAGGGTACGCCCTAGTCTTCTACCGAGACGATACGGAGACTAAATGTGTTCGTCAGCGGGAAACCTCCCGGGCGTAGCATGTAGCCCCGATGGGAAAGACTAATACTTACGTGTTAGTGTGCCCCATACCACCCTTCCAGCCCTGAACCGTGATAACAGTATCACCTTTCGTAAGGAGTCCTAGTTCTCGGCCTTTGTCGATACCCCACTTCAAACGGCGGTCGACGTCCTCCTGCCAGACGGTAACATTGAAGTCTGGCTTGGCTTCGGGGAACAAGAAAGGATAAACTCCACGGTACAGATGAGAATACTAATGCCCAAAGTACACGTTAGGTCAACTATCGCGAAGTTACCCAGGGGTAACCACAACTTACGCGGGAAGCAGTCGCATTGCGGGTAACCATGAGAATGGGACAAACAGGGCGATACTTCGAGATTAGGCGCGCCGTGCTCCCACTGCAATTTTTTTAAGTATTGCACACTAACCAGGGCATCATCTTTGGAGGCGGATGGCTAACCTTGTACTCAAGACCAAAATCGCACCAGCATTTTGCTCTAAGCTAGCGCTAACAGCAGCAATGGCACAAGTCTCTGTGGTATTGGTTGGCTTTTGAGCCAGTCCACGAAGATCGTTGAATGAACTGACGTAACTGATCGCAGTCTCCGCCAACAAACAGGTCTCGTGCATCATCAACACAGCTTCCCTCGGATAGTTGCCCTTTGCAGTTTCCCCAGATAGCATGACGCAGTCGGCTCCGTCCAAGACAGCATTGCCGACGTCACTAACTTCAGCGCGAGTAGGACGCGGGTTGTTAGTCATCGATTCCAGCATCTGGGTAGCGCAGATGATGGGTTTGCCGGCAATATTGCACTTGGCGATCATCATCTTTTGAGCGATGAATACCTGAGCTGGTGGAATTTCGATTCCGAGATCACCACGAGCAACCATGACGCCATCAGTCTCCTTGAGAATTTCATCGAAGTTGTTAACCCCTTGCTGGTTTTCAATCTTAGCAATAACTTGGATTTCCTTTCCATCCTCTCCAAGGACTTCACGAATAGCAGTGATGTCGCTACCCCGACGGATAAATGAGGCGAAAACCATGTCCACGTTATTCTTTACCCCAAAACGGAGGTCGGCCTTGTCCTTCTCGGAAAGAGGAGGAAGGTCCACATCTGTCTTAGGAAGGTTGACACCCTTTTTAGATGAGATGTTTCCGTTATTGAGGCAACGTACCCTCACAGTCTTCGCGTCAGGAATGTCAAGGACTTCGAAAGAAAGAATGCCATCATCAACGTAGATGATGCGGCCAACTTCTATAACCTTGGTAATGTTTTTATAGTCAACATACCTGTAAGCCTGCTGTCAGCCTATTCTTAACACAGGTCCAATGAGAGACCTTGACGAAAAGCCGGAGAAAGATAAGGGGTTAAGCATGGGTCATTACATGTTCTTATCATCGCAAGCCGTCGCATATTTCTCATCGGTAGTGATGTTGAGCTCGGTGCACGCAGCAATTGGAATATCCCGATCGCCTACTGTGTTCCCGGTACGGATCTCTGGTCCTTTCTATATTCGGAAACTATTGTTAGCCACCGTTGTCGTTTACCTAGGAGCTAGGGGTAAGATGTCTCGTTGCCGGTAAACGGATTAGAGAAAGACGAATGGCAAGTGAAATACGAAATGTCCACTTGATCGTGTTGTATGGCTCGTCCGGGCACGTCCTGTCCTAGCCCCTTTTCACAATGGGGGAGTATTTAGGTTATATGGTGAAATAGGAAATGAGCTTACGGTATCTAGGGCTATAGCGAGCTGTCTGCCTGCCATGACCCTCTCGGCCTCTCTGCTATTGTCAATGACAGACTGGTGATACTAAATTTTCACAATAGCTGTCAACACGTCTCCATTGGAATACACCTTCATGTCGAAGGACAAGGTCGCTACCTCATAAGAGCCATGAGAGAAGTTCATGCGAACGATGTTGAGACCGGCTATAAACTCGTAATCAATACACTAGTGGGACTAGTTCTGCTATAGTACGAACTAACACTTGCGGAGCATGTTGATTTTCTCGACCGAGTTTGTCTTTGGACCTAGTAGTACGCGGAAATAGTTAGTTTGATACTCTCTACTCGTACTCTTGGGTACGATCGAAGGGATGACTTCACCGTCCATCCTGCGCATTAATGCGGAATACTACATACCAATTGTCCCAATGATGGAGGTCCTTCGATAGTTGCGAGCGGGGCGGTGCTCCGTGTTCAGCTGAGCGAGCCATTCATATCTCGTACGGCTCTCTAGGTGCGCGAGAGCAGACGACATGTTCACTAGTTCAGAGAGAGAAACGATCTATGTGGTTGTCCAAGAGCTGAAAAAGCCCGAATGATGTCAGTTGCGTCGACTGATAAGCAAGACAAGTGAAATGAGGGGCTCTCAGAGCTCAAAAATTGCGAAGAATCCGTGTTAAGAGCTCGGGGAGGAGAAGATGAAGGTCCTTACTGTGCAATTGGGAGAATGGAAAAGATTTGCAGATGAGGAGAAATTTGAGGCTGGCAGGCGCTTCTCTGCGCTGTGCTGTTCAAGAGAAGCAATTCTCCTGCAGGGTCTAATCGTAGCTGCTCGTAAAAGGAAGCCCCGCCAACCAAAACATTGCCCTCAACAAGAAAATTGTAGAGCCGCCTTATCGTTTTATCAGACGGCCTAGCACAGAATAGGTAAGCGCGGGGCCATCGAAACAAGGCTATGACACGTGCTGCCAAGCCAGACGACCGCAAGTACAACTTCAGTGTTCAACGTCGTGGTCTTCGCTGTCATACGATTCGGTATCTCAAGACTGGCCATCTCACGAAAGCTCGCAAACATATAGTCTTTGACCTTTCAGTGCCTGGCAACATGGTTGTGAGTCCTTGCTCCTGGCGAGGATGCGTCTAGCTCTCAGTCTTAATCAGTTCAGTTGTTTTTGCCGCTCCATATACTGACGTTTGGTTTATGGTCAAAGCTCGGGAGGTTAACGCACTATGCATTTGACGCCGTCCTCAGTAAGACACTTCGGATGAGAAAACTCGATAGGTCAAATAGCTGACTATTCTCGCCAACAGTATCAGCATTTCTCGCCGGTGTGAAGCGCTCAACTGGCCTGACGTACGCCCTCCATTTCCCGTCTATATCCTACATCCTACTTCGTTTCAATACTCTTTCTTTCCCTTGCGTCCACGAAGGAATCCGTGTTTTGGAAAGCTAACATACCCCCGCATCCCCGGGACCATAGCCCCAGCTTTCAAACAGAAAAAGTTTCGGACAATAAAGAACTCAAGAAATGGGTCGACAAGTATCTCGGCATCGGCGAATGGGTGATGGACCAAAGCGTGGCGGTTATGGGATCGAGCGGGTGGTTTGAACGCAGGCGTTAATGTGCGGATCGGAACGGAATATGGAGCAGGGGAGTGAAGCGAGTGGCAGCTTAATTAGCGGTCAAACAACACTTTGAATGTTTGCCGTTGACACAGGCAAGTTCGCCAACACGGCTTGTGAGCGGGCAGTTGAGCGTTTTTCTTTGTTTCGTATGTCTCAATCACGTCGACGGAGGGTTTCTCCATCACGAAACGAATCACGGGGGGATGTACTATAGCAAAGCGATACATAGTTACATATCTCCTTATCAAATACAACTAAAAATAGATCTTTGCCCGATCTATGCCGATAAATAGAGTATTGTACTTTTGTACGGATATCTTACATTCAGAGAAAGTAGCTTTATTCTACCTGGCGCCCTGTGCTGCTCCGATAAGTTCGCCGGTATAGGTTCCTTCATCTTCTAGATCACCCTCACTCTCTTCCCAAGTATCTTCAGCACCCATGATTGAATTCCATACACGCTCCCACAATCCTTTCTTATGCGTCATGGCCAGCACCATCAGGACTGGTAAGTGCCACACACTAGCCCAGAACAGCCCCCTCGCGCTCCCACCCGCACCTTGCTTGCGGTAGAATCGCCATGCTTCTCGGACAAGCCAACCATTAATCACAGAGCTCGTGACTAAAAACCATTGATCCGTCACACCAACCCACCACAACCCCGCGCATATTGGAAAGAACATTACCGAATACCTCAATGCAACTCTCGCGTTCATCCGCGGATTCACCCATGCTAGCATCCGGTAGCCTGCGCTCTTGTACTCTTCCTTTATCGTCCAGCTTAGCGCGCTGAAATGTGGATGTTGCCACGCAAACAGTAATGCCGCGAGTAACCAACCTCCGGCACTCCCTTCGCCCAGTAAGAGCTCCTGCCAGCCTCCACTTCCTATAGCACTTTGCCCTGCTGCGGCCGTCCAGCCCATCAGCGGTGGAATTCCGCCCACAAGAGCTCCGACCCATGTATTGAGGACTGAGATCCGCTTGAGCGGTGTATAAACCCCAGCATAGAGGAAGACATTAAAGCCGCCCAAGAAAGCTACCGTGGGATTTACACCATAGTAAAGAGCGCCCATACCAGTGAGTCCTGTTACAACAGCGAAGGCTAGTGCTCCACGTGGAGAGATCAATCTCCGGACTAGCGGACGATTGCGGGTGCGGCTCATCTTTGCGTCGTGCTCGGGCTCGAGGAGCATATTGAGGGTGTTCGCAGAGGCGCATGTTAGAGCTGTGCCGGTGGTAAGGAAGAGGAGGGTGAGCGTTGAGAGGGAGGGAGCGATTGTCGTTGAAGGGAAGAGGAGGGCTGGGACCGGGTAGAGTGAGTAGGCTGAGGTGGTTGTGAGAACGATAAGAAAGGAGAGACGTGGTTTCGAGAGTGACAAGTAGGTTGTTAGCAGCCGGCGGAGGGAGCGTGTGGGGAGGGTTGATGAGAGCGTTGAGAGGCGGGACGACGCATCCGGAGGAATTACAGGGTCGGGGTTTGTGCTGACGGGCTCTGTAGAGGTTGCGACCGGATTCTGTGATTCTTGCCGTAGGCGCTGACGCCGTCTGTGAGGTAGCTCCTGAGATAGAATTGGGGATTCCACCGCGTCAATTGCTGGTGCAATCGTAGATAGTTCCTCCGCAGCCTGGTAGGGTTGATTTCCAATTTGTACCCTCGTATCCTCCGCTACAGTTGCGGACGTATTTAGAGACACTCCTCTCTTTAATATTGGTGCCTTCCCCTTGAGAAAACCATTTGCTAAGAAATACCCCTCCCGGAAGAAAATATCTCGGGGGGAAGTGGCGGAATCTCTTCTACCGCACGAAGTTGCTGCTGTGAACCTTCGGTGTGTTGCCAGACCATTTAGGCCTGGCAACATTATTCTATGAAGACATTTGAAGCAGATAGAGGTATTACCTAAACCCGAAGAAAAGGATGGCCGAGGTCGGATGATCATTTTATTTAGTGTATTTGATGGTTTGACTCGGGAAATTCAACGGCCTTGAGGATGAAGTCACAGGTGGTCATAATGGGTCGCCGTATTCTGATACGGCGAGCCGAGATCCCCTGTTAGATACTTATAGACTCTAAACTATCAACTAATTAAACCCAAAATAAAGTCAGGAAATAAGAAGATGTTCGGCCAAATTAGTGCAGTCAAGGCACAGCACTCTTGCCTACATTTTCTGCTTCGTAGAAAATCAAATAGATATTAATATGATTGGTTTATCAACTGCACCATCTGACTAGTATTAATAACAGGGTTAACATCGCCTATAAGTGCGAGGGTGTGCTGATGGTTGCTTTTTGTTCTGGTGGGCAAAACGTGTAAGTGCCGAAGTTGGGAATGGTATAGACAGTCTTTTAGTCTGTGGCAATTGAACTAGCAATCTGTGGTACTGACTAATATGTACTCATATATGCTTACCAACAGCGAAGGCAATGCTTTTATTCCCACGAAATTAGGCTACCTGTACAGATCATGGTGGTTTGAACACACATTTAGGATTGAAGTGGTTGTCCTATTCCACCGAGGGTGATCATCTTGATGATCTGATACTCCTCAATTCCATACTTGCTACCTTCGCGTCCAAAACCACTGAACTTAACTCCGCCAAATGGCGCTGCAGGATCGCTGACGAGGCCGGTATTGACACCGATCATTCCAACCTCTAATGCTTCAGCGACTCTCCAGACACGTTGCAAATCGCGGCTGAAGAAGTAGCCGGCGAGCCCGACGTCACTCTTGTTTGCAAGAGCTACCACGTCACTCTCGGTGTCGAATGGGAACAACGCTCCAACGGGCCCAAAGGTCTCTTCGCTGGCGAGCTGCATGTCACCTGTCATGCCTGAAAGTACTGTGGGCTGGAAGAAGTTACTCCCTAGATCGGGCATTTTCTGTCCTCCGACGAGGACTTTGGCACCCTTAGCTTCGGCATCCCTGACATGGGCCTCAACCTTGGCTACAGCTCGGTCATGAATGAGAGGACCATGAGTGGCGTCATCGGCAAAGCCAGAGCCAACTTTGAACCCTTTTACTTTCTCAGCGAACTTCTTTGAGAACTCGTCATATGCACCTTTTTGGACGTAGATGCGGTTAGCGCAGACGCAAGTTTGTCCCGAGCTTCTGAATTTGCTAGTAATAGCCCCGGCGACAGCTGAGTCTAAATCGGCATCGTCGAAAACAATGAAAGGTGCGTTGCCACCAAGCTCGAAACTCAGCTTCTTGAGCGTATCTGCGGATTGCCTCATTAGGAGCTTTCCAACTGGCGTTGAGCCAGTGAAAGACACCTTCTTGACCGTCAGACTGGATGTAAATGTCTGGCCAACTTCTGGAGTGTTCTTCAAGGCTGTGATGACGTTGAGCACCCCTTTAGGAATACCTGCCCGTGCACCGAGCTCAGCAATGGCATTGGCGGTAAAGGGCGTTTCGCCTGGGGACTTTGCAACGATAGTACATCCAGCCGCAAAAGCTGGGCCAATCTTACGGGTAACCATCGCCGCTGGGAAGTTCCACCTGTTTTGTTTTACGTTAGCTTAAATGTCCCGTCAAGCTCTTTAGGACAAGAGAACCCACGGTGTTATAAGCCCACATACTCCAACAGGCTCTTTGATAGTCAAAATTCTGTTTCCAGGCACCGTAGCAGGGATGGTATCTCCGTATGTGCGAGGAGCCTCCTCGGCGAACCACTCAAAGAACCCCGCTGCATAGGAGACCTCGCCCTTTGCATCAGCAATTGGCTTCCCATTTTCCCATGTTATCAAAGTAGCCAAGTCATCGGCATTTTCTATCATCAAGTCGTACCATTTGCGAAGGATACGCCCTCGCTGCCGGCCCGTCATGGTGCGCCATGCAGGCAGAGCAGCTGAAGCTGCAGCAATGGCAGCTTCTGTATCTTCCCTGTTAAACTCAGGGCATGTCCCAATCCTTTTCATGGAAGTCGGGTCTAGGACTGAAGTTTAGTAAAGCCCTCCGAAGCTGTCGGCATTAACGGCAGCCGTATCAGCACACACCATGTACGTCAAACGTATGCCCTGATTTTGCTTGGATCCATTCACCGTTAACAAAGCAGTCTTGCTTGAAGAGTGACTTGTCTTTGAGCTACTCATCGTTAGAGGGTTCAAGTGTGCCACTTCTGGGAGAGCTGGCTTGAACGGAGGCTCAATTGAGAGTGGCAAAAGGTGTGCTTGTGCTCACCGAGGGAACGACGTGAGAAGCCATGGCGTATCCTCTTCCTATTATTGTTGGTAGATCTGATGATTGAAAACGAGATCTAGATGTTGGTTTGCAAGATGGTATTATCGAATTTCGCAACAGCAATCTCTGCATTATCTAAAACGTATCTTAATGTGGCTCCAGACAAGCCTGGAGCTGTCTCGCTCCGACTTATAACCGTAATAGTTGCATGGGTTTTCGGCAATGACGTAGGTGGGCGTGTTTGCTCATGTTTGCACACCAACCGCATATAGGAGGAAGGGTTTATCGATACATAACCCGTTAGTCGTTGGACCCTGTAGCCCATCTAAGTTGCAGGTAGGAGATATCCGTAGCTTATTTGGGCAAGAGATACCAATGACTGTCAATGGAGCCTAAAGTCGCGATAAATCCCATCTCTTATCGTAACCCCATACAGCTCTCATCAACAATGAGCCCGATAAATGCAGCTAGGCCCCGCCTTCATTGCAACCCCTCGCCAACGGATACGGACATGACTCGGCGTAGCACAAGACCCCGCCAAGTGGTGTGAAGGCTGACGAATGAAAATGGTCATTCACTTGTGGTAAAGGTAAATGGGGCTTCTGATTGAACAATCTCGCTGAACTGAACGTTGTCTGTGGAGATGGTTTGGGCGGGAGCTGGTGTTCCCTCGTTGCCTTGCTGCAGCCATCAACGCTTCTGTCAGTTTCAATCGCGCTGGCACTCCCCTCTCCCGTTTTGAGCCGCGTTACGGTTTGCTACATAACTTGCGTTCTACCTCTCGCTATCCCCTCTTTATCACCTCGCACCCTATTCTCACTATTGAGATTGATAGCTTCTGCCACAGGCAGCCTTCTATGCTCAACCACTGGCTTTAGAGGCCCCCCTGTCTCTCTTCATACAGCAGTGCATCAGCAGCCTCGAAAATGGATGTGTTTGTTCGCAGTATCCCGGACCAGACCACTCCAACGCAGCTCTACAAGTTCTTTCAGCCTGTCTTAGAAAAGTTCTCAATATACACATACCGTTGTGAGAAACTCCGAGGACGTGGATGCGCTATCCTCACCATTTTGGATGAAGGGAGGGCTAAAGCATTCTTGAACGTGCACGGATACGACTCCGGTAAGCCAGCCCGCGTACAGCTCTTTGTGACGGGCCGACCTATCCACTGCACTACCAGCAACAACAAGCCAGATGCATTCCTGGTTCGGAGCTTGCAAAAAGATGAGGCGGAGAGACTTGAGAAATCGAAAGAGAAGAAGCATGCAGGAGAACGGACTACAAACCTCGAGCGCAAGTTTGAATTTTACCAGCTTTCATGTGGACTATGGGACTATCATGGATCGGAACTCGTCTTTGTCGCACACTTCCAGGATTCGAGAAGAGGGACAGCTATGTTCGGTACAAAGTCACTAGCTATGCAGATCAAACCCTGGGGTGGGGCCCATCCGAGCTATCGAATTGATATACCGTACTGGAGTGTTGATACTATCACGACCGGTAACCAATCCGACCCTACGATGGCCTTTAGCTTGAGGGAAGCTCCAAGGATATTCGAGTGTCCTGCTGAACAAAGTGTTGATGGGCTTACGCAGAGCCTCAGTGCCTTGAGTCTCCGTCGTGGCCAGAGAACCTTTCGGCGTAAGAGGGTCACCAGCATCAGCGAGGCCCATGACGGTATTGTCAGTGCTTGCATGGTCTATCGCATTACGCTTATCAATCCCAAAGACTGCAGTAAGGTAAACGAATTGCTAAGAAAGGGCCGTGAGATGCCTTCAATGATTCCCTGGCCAGCGAAAGCCATTAAACCAAACACAACATTTAGCGATGAAATGAACTCGCTGAAGAAGAAACTGGCGTCTGGCTATGTTGACCTTCCTTTTGGCGTCAAGTTTCAAATACAGAAGCTAGCTCAGAATGCATGTTTGCCTCCTGTTAAAGTTTTATCTCTACTCCAAGAAGTTTCTGAGATGGTTGGCCGTTCAGGAGCTGCGATAAGCGTTAACGCCTTGCGAAAGCTCTTTAATCAGATCCCTTTTGCTGGGCCCGACACTGAACCAGCAGCGCTTGGACGCCCAGCGTTAATCTCTATGTTGACGAAGAATGAGGAGGTCGCAAGGAGAGAAAGCTCGTACATGCAAGATCTAGCCAGTCAGCATCAGCACATCGCCCTAGTACATAAGGCCACAGTGACCCCTTGTGGTGTTTATCTCTACGGCCCAGAGCCCGAGGCAAAGAACCGTGTTCTACGGAAGTACTCAAACTACACAGACTATTTCTTGAGAGTCACTTTCTCGGATGAAGACAACGAGCCGCTTCGGTTTGATCGTAATGCATCAATGGAAGACATATTCCATATCAGATTCAAAAAGGTCCTTGGAGGAGTCATAAACATTGCCGGCCGAGGCTACGAATTCTTAGGGTTTTCTCATTCATCGCTTCGGAGTCAGACTTGCTGGTTTATGGCTCCTTTCACACACGACGGGGAGTTGCTTCATGCAAGACTAGTCATATCTAGATTAGGGGACTTTTCAATAATAAGATCTCCAGCAAAGTGTGCGGCAAGGATTGGACAGGCCTTTTCTGAGACGTACAGCACGATACACATACCTAGCGACGCTGTCAAAACAATCGACGACGTCGAGGTGCTTGGCAGAGTCTTTAGCGATGGCGTTGGGACCATATCCCCCAAAATTTTACGGAGGATCTGGGATGAATACGCTTTGTCTCGGGAGCTTAAGCCTACAGTATTCCAAATTAGGTTTGCAGGTACGTCCTTATTCTCTGATTACATCCTTTTCTTTTTACCTATGGAGGCATGTGGTGATGGCGGAATGTCGACAATCTCTTTTTTAAGTCGCCTTTATTGCTTCGTCACTGACATTGCTCGAACAGGCGCAAAAGGCATGCTAGCTCTAGACACAAGACTGAGAGGCGACGTTGTAAACCTACGTCCAAGCATGATCAAGTTTAGTGGGTCAGACGCAACAGACATTGAAATTTGTAGTTCTGGCATTCGCCCCCTTCCGATGTATCTCAACCGTCAGCTCATCAAGATTCTTGAAGATCTTGGCGTGGTACCTGAGGTATTCCTTCAACTTCAAGCTAAGGCTGTTGGGAGGCTACGTAGCACGACTTTATCCCCGGTTAACGCTGCCAGTTTCTTAGAGCGTAACTTGATCGGAAAGGTGGCTCAAGCATCTTGGCTGATTAGGAAGATGAATGACTTGGGGTTTCCATTTCAAGCGGACCATTTTCTTCGAGGAGCAGTTGAACTTTCTGTCTTAGTGCAGCTTCGCGAATTGAAGCATCGCTCACGCATTCTGGTAGAGGAAGGTGTTACATTACTCGGTATTATGGACGAGACCGGCATTCTAGAAGAAGGTGAGATCTATTGTGTTACTGAAACTGAGGAGAAAAGAAGGAATGTTATCCAGGGACAGGTGACTATCACTCGAGCTCCTGCTTTGCACCCGGGAGACATCCAAGTTGCAACCGCAGTAAGTGTTCCGGCAAGTTCACCCCTTCAGGCTCTTCACAACTGCGTTGTGTTCTCTCAAAAAGGCAAGAGAGACCTTCCAAGTCAGTTGAGTGGGGGGGATCTGGATGGAGATCTGTACAACATTATTCCGAACAAAGAGCTACGACCTAAGTATGTCCACATTCCAGCGGACTACCCTCGTGTCCCCGCCTTCGATATTGGACGTATTGTCGAGAGAGATGACATGACGGACTTTTTCATCCAGTTCATGGAAAACGACCAATTGGGGCGAATCGCAATGCAGCACACGGCCTTTGCGGATCAGAAAGAAATGGGAACAATGGACCCGGACTGTCTGCTTTTGGCGAGCATGCATTCAACCGCCGTTGATTTCTCGAAGACAGGCATCCCCGTAAGTCTATCGAACAAAGTGCACCACCCCAGCATCATCTTGCTGATTGCCTTTACTGCAGGTTGATATATCAAAACTACCCAAGAATAACATGTACCGTCCAGACTTTATGGCGACAGGCCCTCGCGTGGTAATTGAGGAGAATGTCAACTTTGCAGAGTCCGTCCCATTCCAGCCGGGAGGCGACGAAGAAGATGTCGTTGGTGCTTTAGATCCAGACAATAAGCCATATCGGTATTATAGAAGCCACAAGGTTTTGGGGGAGTTATATCGGGCCATAGATGAGAAGGCGTTCTTTGAAGAGCTTCAAGTCCAATTGAGACTATTAGACACTGGCGATAGATCCGGAAATGCAGCGATGAGGGGGGTATTCGACTATGTTCGGAAACAGACCTCACTGATTGAATGGAAGCATCATCTCGACTGGGCTAGAGATATAAAAGACACGTAAGTATAGCCCGGTTGTCCGCACTTTCTCTTAGCATGTTATCTATGATTACCGCTGACATTTTATTGCCCAGATATGACGATTGCCTCATGGATACCATGACTCAATACAGTACTCACCAGCTCCGCCGCATCAGTGAGCTTGAAGTCTTTGTAGGCACCATCATTGGCAAGAATGGCGCACCAGATAGGCGGCAACGGGAGTACTCCACTGGCATGAAGGACAAATATGACCGTGATGTCACCTACATTATCGACTGCATCACTAAAAACAATGACACGGGCAGGCGGGACGAGGAGGCGCTGGAGCGGTCAATTGCTTGTTTTGCCGTGTCATTGGAGGAAGGAGATTGGAACGTATTAGGGTGGAAGACCGAGAAGCTGAAGAGCTTCACGTATGTTGCTGCAGCAGTGTGCTTGAAGGAGGTGGAGAGGTTTCAGGGATCGTTTGGCTTGCCTATCTGGGCGTGAGGTGGTTGGGAGTTTGACGGATATACCCTCATGACCTGACGACCCGCCAGTGATATGTTTATGACATTGTGTTTGTTTGCTGGGTCGTTCCTCCTATGCATGGCAGCTAAATATTGACGTGGTGTGTGGGATTCCCTTGTCGAAAGTTCTTTCGAGGATAACGCAGGTCAGTATATTCAATCAATGGAAGAATTTTTTATTCCTTTGTCGTGGTTTTCCGCGGGCAGCGCTACTCCCCTAGAATCTCCAAACCATCGTATGTTACGCTGTAAGTTGGACATTAGGCACGTTTACTCCAAGGGAAGGTATAAAGGCAGTATGGGCATAGGGAGAAATAGCTATGAACATCCTCCCCAAAGCCCATAATAAATATTTTCTGCTCAATTCCTTCATTTTAATTCTGCCCACCTTTGCTCTCCCCGGGCGGCTTATATTTAGATATCATCTATTTAATAATAACCTGCACTACCACCTCATTATTCCACCCACTCTCAAGCTCCAGTTCATCCCATGCCCTCTCCGTATCGATCTCCAATACCTCTGGCCTATCATCGCTGACCTTTACAGTGTGGAACGGGATAACGCGGCCAAGAATTAGGATGAGGAAGTCGTCGATTAGGGTTTTGGAAGGGAGGGAGGACATGTAGAGGCCTAATGGTAATATCAGACTTCGCCCCCAATTGTAACACACGACATCCCCTGTGCATGTATGGGAGAAGGCTATGTCTTACCTAGTTTTCCTAATGCCTTCAAATAGATGTTGATCTTGAGCTTCCCTTGTAAGGTCTCCGGGACATCAATGTCCATACGCCGTACTGCCGCTGCTCCTGTCATCTTTCCAAATAGTCCTAGGGCTGCGACCTTAAGAACCGCCGCAGACTCTCCAGTGCCCTGTGGAACCGTCTGAAGGGGATACGCGCTCAGAATCTCCCACCCGCGAGGTCCGAGATCCAATCCTATCAAATGTTTTCCAGCCTCTGAATGCCCCTGAGAAATCTTACTAACCTCTCCCGTCGTATGTGCCCGGACGAGATACTCCATATCTTTATTAAACCCCGGGAAATCCGTCAAAGCCACAAGCTCCACAAGTGTGCGTTTACTCAAATTAAACACAGCTAGAAGACCAGTACCCGTTCCTGGACCACCAGTAAAGCTGCCGACTCTAAGCAGTTTTTCCTCATAGGGAACATAGGGGTTTGTAGTCTTTCCTACAATCTCTGGACGCAGGATAACCGTATTTCCTCGTGGGCTACGCGCAGTCATTTGACCTATGAGGTTCATGTCGTGTTTCCCGACTTCGTCGGTGATGTAGACAGGTCCTCCGGAGATACAGCGGGCAGCAGCATGAAAGGAGGCGTAGTCGTGATTTGTTTGGAACATGTCCCAGTCGGGGAGGACGTTCAAGTGAGAGGTTAGTATCGAGGTATGAGCGTTGCAAAAGATGTGCCAGGGATGGGACTCGGGCTCTAGGGGGAAGAAGTCTGGGCTGAGTTAGATCATATTAAAAGGAGTATTAAGGGTTTTTGAGGAAGTTTACCATCGGTGTTGCGGACTACCAGTTGAGGTTTGTTCGTGGGAAGTTGTGAGTGAAAGATAACCTGGGGGACTAGCGACATACCTAATGATTGACTCCTCAGCATGCTTTTCGAATAATAAATAGGGGCAGGGAGAACAAACATGATATTTGCTTCGCGGACATCCACCGTAAACCGCTTACAGACCAGGCATCTTGATATGGTTTAGTCATGTTCTTACGGACATCTGCGTCTAAAATTTCATCAAGTTGGAATTGAGCGTCAGTTTTAACTGAATCAATACCACAAGTCCACAGAAACCTAGAACAACGAACAACCGTTAGATTCGGTAGAATTTTAATTGTGCCTGTCACACTTGCCTATAAAAATCCTCATAAAATCTCTTGACGTCATCCCCGTCAACTACATGTATAACTTCCCCTTCCTTGCCGACTTCATCGCCAAGTCTAAGGAAATTGGTTGGGCTGCTCAGAAATCTCCTGATAGGCACAACATTGTATTTCTCGGAGATCTTTCCTTTCGGCGAGATGCCTCCCCAATATCCCAGCTGGGAAAGGACGGTCAACAAATTATCGGCCCACGTGATTAGAGTGACAAACCAATGCATGCCATACGGCAACGTGCTGGATATGTTGGTATTTATGACGGATTTCAGTTATTGTGTGTTTTAAGCCTTTGGGAAATTGCTCATTCGCCTCGAACTCCATCCACTTGTTGCCGTCCTGTTCATTGTTAGCGGGACGCGTACGGACGTATTAAAGTAACATACGAGAGTCTGCCAGTTGTCGTCAATAATTATATTCGTGACTGCAGACATAACATTAATACCCGAAGTTCGAAGTGATTCGAGACTGTTTACCTTTTATATTATGCTTATTAAGATCTTCTAAGGCTTCCATTATCCTCGTTTCAGATAGGTTCGACCCAAGTGCATTCCAAGTACAATACCCTAAACCATCATACCAATTCTCATACCATGCCGGCTCTGCCTCACGTTCCTTTTTAGCTTCAGCCTCAGCCTTTCCTAGGCCTTCTTTCCACGCTCCAGTTTCAACTTTTGCTAGACCTTCAGCCTGTTCACTGTCCCACACTGTCTCTCGTGCGTAGTTCATAGCGTTTGCAACTGTGGAACTGAAATCCCACCCTACTGAAGCAACAACTCGAATTGTGCCTCCGTGAGGGTTGTCGTTTCTTGAGGAAATCACGATATTGCCATCGTCGTCAGATTTAAAAACAGTAAGAATATCCTCCACACCACTCATTGCTAAGAGCACCAAATGGAGCCCATCGTCCCGCAAGAAGGATAAGAAAACGGAGTCTCTATCCATTGAAAATTTTGGGCCATCTTTGGAATGGCGAGGTGCCAGCCACGGAGTCCAAATGCGGTAGAGTGCAAGCCAGCGTAAGACCTTACTGGGATGACCTAAAACAATGTTGTTGTATCCCGAAACTTTACCTTCAGCGGTGTTTGCAGGAGCTGTAATGGACCATATCCACTGGTTGGAGGCGGGCGTTTGGCTTGGTTCCTCATGAACCGTGAGGTGAGGATTCAAGTCGAGAATATATGCTCCAAGTTCATCAGAACTATACAATGAAGGCTGCTGAAAAATCAATTGGCCATCAGGGTATTGGAAAGCATCCTGTACCCATTGCCATTCTTGGGAAGGGCTTGTCCGGAACTTGACAGTAAAACAGGGAGACCAATCTGGGCTATTTTCCCATTGTAGCACCGTAGTGAAATATCGACGGTAGACGTCCTTATTGGCTTTTGCGTTGACAACAAACTGTTTATTGCGTATGAGACTGTCATGTTTGACAAAAGTTTCCGCCACAACGGAAGGCATACCACAGACGGTGTTTCTTCAAACTCTTCAAGAGGAGTAGCCGTCCAAATTTCTTTTGAGTAGCATTCGTGCCATAATACGACCTCCCATAGCTGCTTGGTAGGTTTATCGGCAGTCTCTACCAAAACAGTGAATTTTACCTGGGCATTCAATTATAAGCACAATAATTTTGGTAGATCGTTATGATAAAACCGGTCATTAAGAATTAGATGTAGTTTACCTCGGTTTCCTCACCAGAACGGATAGATACGTGGCCCAACGGTGGGTCACATACTAAATTCGCAAACATAGCGGTTTGCGTGACGTTACACTGTTGTTGGTAGAATAACGAATTCAAAACCCGTATTTGTACCAATTTGTTGTTTAAAATTGGGGTAAGTAGGACAGATACAGACTAAATTCCGGACACCAGTCAAAAGTACGACGATCCGGTCTTTTCCTCCGCTTGACATTGGTATTCGTGAATGGAGTGAAGCGGAGGGGAACACGCGCACTTCCCTATTCAGTGCGGAGGGGGAAACTCAAAGGAGAATTGCCTGTTTTATCTTAGCGTAGATTATGTAAGAATTGACCTAACCCGGTTAGCGGACTGTTGAGGTGGTGCGTGCACGGGGTCCCTAGTTCATGGAAATTTTGGGATGCCGAAATATCGTGATCCTCAGTTGACATTGATAACCATCTCTTCCCTTTTGAGTTGCTGCTGGCTTTGAGGAGTGGGCGACGATGAAGGCGCAGGTTATCTTAAGAAGGCATGGAGGGCCTCTACGTTCTGTGCAAAGCGTGGTACGATTGCCTGTTTCCCGGCCTGCCGGCTTCAATGCGCAAAGATGTGCCTCAACCATTCCTCGACGTTCCTCAGCTCTAGCAGCGCGCCCAATTCGACAGCTCCAGCCAAGGCGATATCAATCCGCTTCTGCAGCGGCAGTGTGAGTTACAATGGCCCTTCAAATTACTCAATGCAATACTTACCGCAAGTAGTCAGGAATCTGAACCCGACTTCGCTCAGGAGGCAATCTTTAACAATATTAGTCCTAAAGAAGCCGAGCGGTTACGAAGAGTTCGAAATATTGGGATAGCTGTAAGGAGTGAGGTTGCCGGTCACCGGGATTTAATGCTGATGGAATTGTAGGCCCATATTGATAGCGGCAAGACTACCGCAACAGAGCGAGTTCTTTTCTATACGGGACGGATAAACTCGATACACGAAGTGCGCGGGAAGGATGCTGTGGGGGCGAAGATGGACTCGATGGAATTGGAGAGGGAGAAGGGTATCACCATCCAATCCGCGGCAACATTCTGTAACTGGTCCAAAATGGAGAATGGTAAAGAAGAGAACTACCACATTAACTTGATTGATACACCCGGACATATCGATTTTACAATCGAGGTGGAACGAGCTTTGAGAGTTTTGGATGGAGCTGTCATGATTCTTTGTGCCGTCTCTGGTGTGCAGTCGCAGACGATAACCGTTGACCGGCAAATGCGACGGTACAATGTTCCACGGATATCCTTTATCAATAAGATGGACAGAATGGGTGCAAATCCATTCAAAGCAGTCGAGCAAATCAATCACAAATTGCGTATGCCTGCGGCAGCAGTTCAAGTTCCCATTGGTACAGAAGACAATTTCAAGGGTGTTATTGATTTAATCAGAATGAAGGCGATATACAATGAGGGGTTAAAAGGGTAAGCAGTAATATCGCAGAAGGGAAATATCCAAGAGAGCGCTGACAATTCTGTAGTGAAATTGTGGTCGAGAAGGACGAGATTCCTGAGAGTGTTAGGGAACTGGCAGAGGAGAAGCGACGAGTCTTGATCGAGACATTGGCGGATGTAGACGAGGAAGTCGCAGAAATTTTTCTTGACGAGCGGACGCCATCGCAGGAGCAGATCAAGGCTGCGATACGAAGAGCAACAATTGGCCTTAAATTCTCGCCTGTGCTCATGGGATCCGCACTCGCGGATACAGCCGTTCAGCCAATGTTAGATGCTGTCGTCGACTACCTCCCCAATCCGGCCGAGGTCGATAATATGGCACTTGACACTCGACGGGCGGAAGCACCAGTCAAACTTGTATCCTACACTTCTGAGCCGTTTGTTGGCTTAGCTTTCAAGCTTGAAGAGAGCAACTACGGCCAACTTACATACGTGCGGGTCTACCAAGGCTCCTTGGGAAAAGGGATGAACGTCTTCAATGCTCGAACGAACAAGAAGGTCAAGATTCCGAGAATTGTTAGAATGCACTCCAACGAGATGGAGGATGTTCAAGAGATTGGCGCAGGCGAGATTTGTGCCGTCTTTGGGGTTGACTGCGCTTCCGGCGATACGTTCACCGACGGCACACTAAGCTACACAATGACATCCATGTTCGTCCCGGAAGCCGTCATTTCTCTCTCCATCAAACCCAAGAACGGCAAAGATGGCGCCAGCTTTTCCAAAGCCATGAACCGCTTCCAGCGTGAAGATCCCACCTTCCGGGTCCATGTCGACCCAGAGTCCCAAGAAACCATCATCTCCGGCATGGGCGAACTACATCTAGACATATACGTTGAACGCATGCGTCGCGAATACGGCGTTGATTGCGAAACAGGTCAGCCCCAAGTCGCATATCGTGAAACAATCACCCAGCGCGTCAGCTTTGATCACCTCCTCAAAAAGCAAACTGGCGGTGCTGGAGACTACGCCCGTGTCATGGGCTGGATGGAACCCACCGGTATCCTCGAGAAGAACCACTTCGAGCAACAAATCAGCGGAGGAGCCATTTCCGAGAAATTCCTCTTTGCCTGCGAAAAAGGTTTCATGACCTCTTGCGAGAAAGGTCCTTTACTCGGCCATAGAGTCCTCGGAACTAGTATGGTCATCAACGATGGCGCAACCCACATGACCGATTCCTCCGAAATGGCCTTCAAGATCGCCACACAGCAAGCCTTCCGCAAAGCCTTTGCACAGGGAAAACCCCAAGTCCTTGAACCGCTCATGAAAACGACCATCACCGCACCCAACGAGTTCCAAGGGAATATTGTCGGATTGTTGAATAAGCGGAATGCGGTGATTAATGATACAGAGATTGGACCCGAGGACTTCACGCTGTATGCTGATTGCAGTTTAAACTCTATGTTTGGGTTCTCGAGTCAGTTGAGAGCAGCGACGCAAGGGAAAGGAGAGTTTTCGATGGAGTTTAGCCATTATTCTCCGGCACCGATGCAGTTACAGTAAGTCTTTATATTTTCCGAAGAGGTGAAGCATGGTGACTGACTATCAATGCAGGAAGGAACTCATCACCAAATACGAGAAGCAGCAGGCTTTGAGACATAGGAAGTAAAGGGCTAGAAGTGAATACGTGCGGCATCTTAAAAACCGTTTGACATAAATATTTTAGCGGTTTCTAGACAACTACTGTATTAGTACATTTCCATCTCCTTGCCTTCTTCCAGCGAGTCTAGACTAGGGATTTTAGGAAGAAAGGACGGTGGACGAAACTCAATTGGAGACGGGGCGGGGATAGAGAAAGTCGAGCTGAAAACTGTACCACAATGTATCATAACCACCCTCCCCGCAAAATAAACATAAAATCAAGAACCTGCGATCACCGTCTATCCCCCACAGCCAGCGCCCCACCCTCGCTCAAATACCCCAACCACTTCCTTACCAACACCGCCCCCTCCGTAACCTTATGCTGCTTCCTCCAAACCACCCACGCAACCCCCAACCCCACAATCCCTGTCCCACCCCAAATCACAGCCTTAAGCACCCTCCCCTGCCGCTCCACCTTCCTCACAACCTCCGAATACCGCTCATTCCCAAAACTCACCCGCGCGTACTGTGTCCGCCACCCGCTGGAGGGCCAGTACCAGGACACACGCTCCTCGATCCATTTCCTGAATAAGTAGAGACGCGAAGTGACGCCAGCGCGCATCTCGTCGTAGTTGCGCATGGCGAGGTCGTTGATGGAGCAGAGGTCAGGGTGGCGGTGAATCGTGTAAGCGTCTAGGGCTTTAGCCCTCGCAGCTGCAGGGTCCGATGGGGAGCCAGAGGTGCCAGCGGGGTCGAGAAATTCCTCGAAAAGAACGCGCACGTCTTCAAGACCGCTGTTCATTCCTTGGCCGTAGAAAGGGACCATTGCGTGCGCGGCGTCGCCCAGTATGACGCAGGAGGCGCCGTAGTGGTAAGGAGTGCATTTTATGGAGATGAGAGGGAGGTGGGGGTTTTGTGAGAATTGGGCGGTTAGGGCTTCAGGGATGATTAGGTCGGGGATTACGCCAGGGAAGTGGGTTTGGAAGAAGGGGGTGATTTGGTTGGGGTGGGAGGTTAGGGAGGTGAACCGGGCGGAGGGGAGGAAGAGGGTACATGTGAATGATTGGTCCTGTGTGGGGTTAGTAATGCTGGTGGTTCAAGGGGTTTGCATTGTATGGGCTTACGAGAGACGGGATGGCTATGAACATGAATGTTTTGCCAGGCCAGATGTGGAGGTGATTGGGAGAGAGTCTATATCCCCCACCATCTTGCTTAGGCAAAGGTGGAATGGTAAATTCGCACCACAGCGTATCGATGTATGTCTGTTCGTAAGTCACGCGGGCGAACTTCATGAGGTGGTACCGAGTAGCTGAGAATGCACCATCCGCACCGATGAGAAAATCAAACTTGACTTCGATTTCCGGTAGTCTCCGCTCCTTCATTTTCTCATCTCTCTTCTGCACTTCAAACCAAGCTAAATTCTTGTTAAAGTCGGCACCTGTGAGTTTGTGATTGAAGAAGAGGGTGACATTTGGCATGGCCTCAAGTTCGTCCAGGAGCTGTTTGTTGAGACCTGCACGGTCGATGGCACGGATGCACTATTGGAAGGGAAATAAATCCATTTTAGTATCTCTGCAGTATCAAACTGTAGCCGGTTGCGCCTCCAAATATCAAAGAAAAACCATACCTCTCCGTGCACATCATAAGCTTGCGACTCCTCAAATAGGTCTCCTTTGATGTCCCGGCCATGAATCATCCGGCCGTACATTGGGGATGTCTCCCTAAGGACATTTTCGAGTAGCGTGGGAGAGCCAGAGCTCCGCAAAGCATGTAAGCCACGCTCGGAGATGGCAAGGTTTATCGACTTGGTAAAGTTGAGAGGTGTGGTCGATGGCAGGCGTAGGTCTGACAAGGACTTTTAGAAACTCGAACATATGTAATGAAGTACGAATATCACGACTCTTTGAAACAGCTTCCGTGAAGTAAGAAATGCAGAAATAGGGGTATCTTCGAAGTGGTGGGTTCGCTACCGCAGATCTGAAGACACGGTCTAAACATAGAAATGTAGTCAAAACAAGGACTGATCAAAGTGGAGAAGAATATGTAAGAAAAACTAAACCCTAATTGAAGAAACCCTTAATCTGACTTCGCAAAGAATCAACAGCGTAAATCTCTTTTAGTAAAGGGCACACTAGGT
This sequence comes from Nothomitra cinnamomea, assembly GCA_022345685.2. Lineage (NCBI taxonomy): Eukaryota > Fungi > Ascomycota > Geoglossomycetes > Nothomitra > Nothomitra cinnamomea. The sequence continues at coordinate 8,616 of JAJDMX020000273.1, read as the reverse complement.
GTTCGACAGAAAAAAGTTGCTTGCCCTTAACACTCGCTTTGCCCACAGGGAACACAAGTACCTGAGCATGCGACCACGGCCGCAAAAGGACATCTAAAATGCCTCTATGATATAAGAAGCAACAAACCTACCTCCGCGCAATTCATATACTTCGACTTTATATCCTCTCCTAGCAGCGTAAAGCCCGGCCAGAGCACCCACTGGACCAGCCCCAACAATCACGATCTTCTCCCTCTTAGCCTCGGTCATGTTTTGTGGTTTATAGTGGTGTGACAGGAGTACGAATAGGCAAACGAAAAGAAAATATGTGCACGACGAGAGACTGGTGACTCTAATGGGGCCACCGGCCGATCCCGGCCTCGAGAGTGAAGGTCAAATTCCGGTTGCTAATGCGGATGACTCAGCAGGCTCCTAATGGTGTTTATATGAACAGTCTTTCTCCGAGTGCATGAACTGCAAGAAAATTTTTCATCAGCACTCTATACAGACGTTTTTAAAGGTTGAGGGTTTATTTTTCTTCATTTCGCGCCCAAACGAGCAAAAATGGCTCTTGGCATCCCGTCGAACTTTAATAAGCCTTTTATCTATATTCAACTACCTTTTCCTATAGAACTTGTCTGCTGTTTGGAGATTGCTTCGTATTAATTGCCGGTTGGCTATGCCTAGGAAATGTGATGCTCCTGAGATGCATGCTATCAAAAATGCTATAGCTGCGCAAAAGCACTTGCGTAGCTCACACTACTCTCGCTGACTCTTTCCACCTCACTACTCCGTTCATATCTTACGAACTTGAACCGTTTCTTTTCGCCATTCTCCTCTATCTCCACCTCTTCCAGTCCTGCCATCACGACTCCAATGGGATGTCTGCCACATACTGTATTCCCAGTTTCTTTTAAGACGTCTAGAAATTTCTCATGCCCTCCCGATTCGACCGCATCCATAGCCATTCTGTCTAATCTTGCAATGCTTTCGTGAATTGGAGGTGTAGTCGGAGGGGGGTCCTTTGAGCGAAGGTTTTTGGGCTGTGCGGATTGTGGTGCAGCCGGAAGGTAGTAGGTATAGCTGAAACGCAAGCCCCAATGACAAAAATCAGAAGACACGATAAAGACTGATGCTGGGTCGCGGAGGTAAGGCAGTAGAATGTGTCCGTAGGTACGCTCAGAAGCCGCTGAAGTTGCACCGACTAATATCGGGATAAGAGGAGGGAAGGAGGCAGGATTGTTGTTGAATGCCCTGCGAGAGATTAAACGGTGAAGACGGAGATGCGACAAAGGCCACTTACCTAGAAAGGACTTTGTAGATGTACGGCAGGTGCATTTCAAGACTGTGTTCATCTTCATCTGTAGAAAGTGACATCCGGTCAAATTTTCCGGTGGTCATGAGTTCCTTAATGGTAGCTTTGTCGAGCAGCAAGTCGCCGAGAGGTGTTTCGTAGGAGTCACACGCGGAAAGAGCACACCCCGAGAGGTATATGTGGTGTGATGGTCCAAGAAGAAAGACTCGTTTTCTGATCACGCCAAATGTGAGATCTTCCACTCAAATGGCCGACTCCCAGGAGGCATAGGTTAACTTACACATTAGAAAGGTCAAGGGATTTGTAAGCCCAAGCCGCAGCTGGTCCAGAGTAAGAGTATCCGGCGTGCCTGTAGGTTTCAATAAGATTGTCTCAGACCAGAAGCTCCTCGCAGAATAGGGCGAATAATAGGCAAGCTCACGGTGCAATGATGATTCTTGCTCCGCTGGGCGGAAGCTTGCCTACGCCCTCGATAGTCTCGGGGACTTGGTTGAGCCATTCATCTAGCTGCTGTGAGAGTGTTGTAGCAGAAGAAGAGTACCATGAACCGGCATGACTGGCAGCGCGACGAGTCATGGTTTTTGGCAGATATTAATTGTGTAATGCGAGAGTGAACTTGCAGGGGAGAGTTCAACGCGTTTAAGAAGTGCCTGCGCTGTGCCCCACCAGAGCCCATCACTCTCAGAATATCGCTTACTCAGCAGTGTTTTCGCGTGTTTAGTGGTTTACGTGACATCCTCGCGTCTCATCATCCATGCGAGTAGCTCTTTACCAATTCCGTTCCAGTTATTCTTCACAACCCGATACGATTAATCGAACAACTGCCATATCGTAGTGTCAATCATATCAATCATGGGTCTTAAACGAAAACGGTCTCTCCAATTATCTTCTGATCCGGTCGAATCAAGCACATCATGGGCGACAGCCTCGCAACGCGACTCGAGTTCTAGGAATCCCATCGGCCGCAATTCACCCTACCCAGCACTAGAGCCAAGCGTGGAAGTTGGGTGGGGTATCGATAGCAATTTTGTAGAAATTACTCCGCGTCATTTGGACAGCAGGACAAAGAAGCGTTTCCGAGACGCACGGCCGAGTCCTCAGCAAGTCTTCGGTGAGTTCAATAGTAGTGCTACTGTCCTGTATATTAGGCTCCACTCCTAGTTTCGGAGTACGCTGAATTCTATCTTTGGCTGATGTGTTCTTCCTCATTTTAGAGAGGACCCTCCAACTCCTCCGGAATAGCGCTCAGGCCCAAAAGCCGGAATACCACAGCCGGTTATCATCACCACCAGTCTCGCCAAAATCGCCCCAATGCTCATCTCTGCCACGGAAATTTCTAACATCTGTTCCACCTCAATCATCTCTCTCAAATAATTATCCTCAAGAACCACCTGCTCCACAGCCGACCCTCCATTCTTTCTGGCCTCTGCTCTCGCGTGCTCATACTCCGGTGTCCACTCTTCCTACGCCTCCACCTCCTTCACAATACTGCGAAGACTGCGATTCTCCTCTACGGTCATCAATGGACGTTGACGGGAACGCGATGGATATCGATGGGTTTGAGCAGGGAGGATTTAGCTGTCATGGCTGTGGACGCTCTGTTTGCGACAGATGTGCTGTTTTAGGGGAGCGAACGTGTTTGGAATGCGCAACAAGGTGACGAACGTGTTCAGAGGCGTATACGTTGGGGTATAGAAGGATTCTGGTCGATGACAGCGTGGTCTTCACCCGGCTTATATATGACTGTAAGGGGTGGCGTATGGGATTTGGTTTTATGAAGGCAAACTTGTGATTTCAGCCGACGCAACCCTCGAATGGTTCAACTTGGCATTCTCAAAGTTGAGAAGAATACGGTATTCTCATTCTATGGGAGCAGTCGACTCTTTCGGGGAGATGGGATCGGAGGAGAGGAGACGAGCGTTCTCCAAGACCCATTATTGTGGGACCATTACGCGATGAAATGGGTCAAACTAGACGCTCCGATACCCCGACATCAAACAATAGTTTCATACATTGAGAATTGAACATATTCATTACCCAATCATGTCATAGTCGCCCACGTTAATGATCTAGATTTGTTACGACTGGAACTGGACGCCTTAGAGCTGTCCAAGACTTTGCCTTTCCGGACGTGCACAGCCCCTAAGTAATATGTTAAAGCTGCGGAGGCACATGTCGATCAATTACCACCCACGGGAAGGGGTAAGGATCATTTGATTGAAACTTGAGGTGATGACGTGGGGAGCGTTATTGTGCCACCTGTGCATACCGAGACGGCAATAAAAATAGGCAAGCTATTATCTATATTTTTATCGAAAGAACATAAATGGAAAAAAAAATATATCTCGAAAACTTTCGGATTGTTCCTTGCAGCGATTAATCGCGTCTGCGTCCCGAAAATACTCTTCGTTTCAGGGATGGATGATGTTGAATCGGTCGACTTGTCGCAATCGAAGAGCAATGCAAGCACAGATGGGTGGACGCCTGGAACTTTGACGCGTGGTGGTCTGTGCTTCCAACAACGTCATCGGAATTTTACCAGCGGCTGCAACCGGCCGGTCAGTTCCAACACCCCTCCAACAAACAATAAACATATATACTCATCATTAAGTTGAGTGACGAAGCCTGATCTACCAACCACTACATCACCCCACCTACCTCCTTGGTCCGAACATAAAAGAAGCAGAGAACGAAATTCAATCCTTCTCGACACTTTAACAACTGCACGTCAAGATGCATCGTACCTACTCGATGCGCCAATCGCGCGCTCCAACCGCTTCGCAGCTACAGAACCCACTACCTCCACCATCTTCTACAAAGTCTCACAGACTATTCGGAAAGGCAAACCTCGGTGAGCGAATACATTTCGTTGAAACGTGGTAGACGGAGTTTGTGATGTGGGAGTCTCGGGAAACATTCTCTCTGCGGCCTTCTTTTTTCTGCTAGGCAAATAGCGTGCGAGTCTTGCGAGCGATTGGTCTTTGTTGATCGCTGTTGCTGTCCTGAGCAGCTGCTTGTTGGTGGTGCGCGCGCGTTTTTGCTGGACGGAATAGAGACTACGGAGAGACCCTAGACTCTTCATCTAACTACTTCGACTATCTGCACCGACCCCGACAGTCGTTGAACGGCTTTCTTCTTCCTTCTTCGTAGTGTTGGCTATGGTAGCATGATTGGCAAAGCTTTCATTCCAATCAATCTCTTCTATGTGTTTGAGAGAATGACCACCGCACCTCCCCATTTCCTTCCGGTGCCACGAATACTGATTCCACAGGCTAACATCTTTTCTTAATCTTTGAGGTTCTGCAGGCCATGCATTCCGTCGAACCACAGCCGGTGCCTTTGGCCCGGACCTTGCGAAGAAGTTGTCACAATTGGTGAAGATGGAGAAGAATGTTATGCGAAGTATGGAGTTGGTTGGAAGGGAAAGAATGGAAGTTGCTGTAAGATATAACACAACCCCGGAGAACTTGGGAATTTTGCGAATATATGCTGATACAAGGATGGAGTACAGCAACAACTATCAATCTGGGGCGAGGAATGCGATGACGATGTTTCCGACGTTACCGATAAGTTGGGGGTTTTGATCTATGAGATTGGAGAGTTGGAAGATCAATTTGTGGATCGTTATGACCAATATCGTGTTACTATCAAGAGTATTCGGAATATCGAGGCATCTGTTCAGCCTAGTAGAGACCGTATGTCTCCATAATCTCTCATTTTCCATCCCCATCTCGTTTTCACAGTGAGCAAATTCTCAGGGACCGCGCTGACACCTTACGATACTGCAGGCAAACAAAAGATCACAGACCAAATCGCCCACCTCAAATACAAAGAACCCAACTCTCCCAAGATCGTCGTCCTCGAACAAGAACTCGTCCGCGCCGAAGCCGAATCACTCGTCGCCGAAGCCCAACTCTCCAACATCACCCGCGAAAAACTCAAAGCCGCATTCACCTACCAATTCGACGCGCTCCGCGAACACTGCGAGAAAGTCGCCATCATCGCCGGCTACGGAAAACACCTCCTCGAACTCATCGACGACACACCCGTCACCCCCGGCGAGACCAGACAGGCGTATGATGGGTATGATGCTAGTAAAGCGTAAGTTCTGGTGGTACTTCCTGGTAGCTGTCTAGTCCCCTCGTTAACCATTACCCCTGACTATAGGATTATCCAGGACTGCGAAGACGCTCTCACGAATTGGGTCACTTCCAACGCCGCCGTCTCGGCGAAACTCTCCACCCGCGCACGAACCCTCTCCCAACGCCGTCAGCGCAACGCTCGTCGTCACCACGAGGGGGGCGTCGACCTCGCGGATCAGGATCAGCCGCTTAAAGCCGTCGGAGACCGCGAGTCTGGGGCGTGGATCCCGGCGCATGAACATCGGAAGGTGAGGGGGGGGAGTCGGTACGAGGAGGAGGAGGAAGAGGAGGAAGAGGAAGAGGAAGAGGAGGACGAGGCGGCGCAGTTGGGGATTGGTGGGGGGGCGGGGAGGTTGGAACATGTTGGTGTTGGAGGGGGGGAGAGGGAGGGGGTTAATGGGATTGGGGAGCAGAGGGGGAGGGAGGAGGAGAGGGGGGTGGTCTCGATGGGTTGAGTGGGTTGGGATCTCAGAAGCCTCCAAGGGAGTTTTGCTCGCTTTTTTTTTTTTTTGGCTGCGAGTGGCAAGGTTATGGGGGGCAAGTGGGATACTGAAACCGCTGGGAAGATGGGGAGTAGATCATGCTCTCTTTTTTTTTTTCTCGTTTCCCTGCTCTCGAGAGCTATAGTTAAGAAAACGTCAACTGGACGTGGTTTTTTTTATTAAGAAAAGGTAGTTATATTTCACGGAAAAGAATACGAGTCTTGCAGGGATGAAGGAAGAGGGAGGTGTAATGCGTATAGAGTTTAATGACCAAACACCCTTCCAACTTCACGCGCGATGGAAGGGAGGAGATGGCGTGGACTGAGCTGGAGTATGTGGCTTTTAATATGAAGGACCGTGCTGGTTTTACCTGGTTGTGGGTTGTGGTGCATGTGAGGTTCAGAGAAGGTGGAAGATCGGCGTCTCGGTAGTCCGAATGGCCGATGTTATGCGTGGGCACGGCACGAGTGGGGAATAAGCTGTGTGTCAAGCGAGTATATGCTTACCTAAGCAGAGACTAACCTCTACGTAGTACTTGGGGGGTAGAAGAAAGTCTCTGCCCAGCAACCACACACTCGCTTGCGCGTTGCTAGGCAGAGACTTACCCCTACACCCCAAGTATACCCGAAGTACACCCTAAGTACTTTGTATCCTCGTCATAGATAGCTCCGCTACCGACGACTAGAGTATAAACGCACACGCGCACGTGCACACACACACACACACACACGCACACGATAGAGAAGAGCAGACCAAAACCCCACGCTCTCCATCAAACCCATCCACTTCACCCTCCCTCACCACCACACCACACATACGCAAATGCCCCTCCCCTCCCCATCCTGCATCTTCACCATCCCAAGCGTCTACGACGACACGTCGATCGAATGTCGAATCTATCACCCCGACCCCGATCCGCACCAGCGAGTCCGGCCCCGAGCTGGTGCGGCGCATACAACCTCGGTGTCGGTGTCGGGGTTGAGGCATGAGGAGAAGAAGGAGAGGGATAACGAGAGGGATAAAGAGAGGCGTAAAGAGAGGCATAGAACAAAGGCGGCGATACTGGCGCATCCGTATGCGCCGCTTGGTGGGTGTTGTGACGATCCTGTCTTGGCGGAGGTGGGCGCGGAGTTGCTTGGGGGAGGGTGGGTTGTGGGGGGGTTTAATTTTCGGTGAGTTTGTTTGGGTTTTACTTTCTATGTTTTTGTGGGATTGTGGGTGTGGACTGGGGACTGGGGACTGGGGACTGGGAACCGGGAACTGAGGCTGACTTTTTTTGGTGTGCCTAGGGGAGCGGGAGGTTCGGGGGGTAGGACGAGTTGGTCGGGAAAGGGGGAACGGGGGGATTATGTTAGTGTGGTGGGGTTTTTTGTTTATTATTTGGCGGAGCTTGAGGGAGGAGGAGGAGGAGGAGGAGGAGGGGGAAGGGCGGGACCGTCAAGGGCGGGGGCGGTGGTAAGGGCGGGAGGAGGACCAGGGGTGGGGTCGGAAATCCACTCCGTCGACGCGCTTGGAGGGGAAAGACTCGAGCCGATTACCACATCAGTGGCTCTCACTATCGAACCACACGGTTACCCCTTCCCCGCTATACCTATACCCGCCTCTACAGACGTCGCCCTAGAATCACAACCAGTTCCCGGAAACTCCAACACCCTCCTCCTCCTAGGTGGCTACTCCTACGGCTCCCTAATAACTACACACCTCCCCCCCACTCCCACCCTCCTATCAACCTACTTCCCCCAACCCCCTACCCCAGGATCCGCACAGACGGAGATCATCCTCCGAGCGCGTCACTGCGCTGCGGATCGGAACGCGACAGTACGACGGAGTGGAGTGAAACGGCACACGAGTCACCACGGGGTCGTTATCGGTGGGGACGAGGATATAGGTCGAAGGGTCAGTAAAGATGGGGGTGGTCGGAGGAGTTTCAGTCTTGATCTCAATAGGCCGAGCGTAGATGGAGTGAGGGCTTTGGGGAGGAAAGAGGGGAAAGGAAAGGAGGGGAAGGAGAGGAGGAGGAGGAGGAAGAGTTATCATTTGCGTCTTGGGGATACGCCTACATCCACTACGTCGGCCTCCTCTTCGTCCTCAGCCGTGGCGGTCGACTCCCCACTACCGCCCCCGCAACCCGCACAACTAGACACATCCCACCCGCCCCCGGTACCCGAAACGGCATACCTCCTCATCTCCCCACTCCTCCCTCCCCTCTCAACACTAGCGACTTTCCACTTCCCACTCTCCCTCCCATTCCTCCACCACACCCCATCCGAACCTCACTCCAACTCCACAGAAGAAAACGAAAAAAAACTCACGCACAACCCCACCATCGCCATCTACGGCGATAAGGACATGTTCACCTCTTACAAAAAACTGCAGAGATGGAGTGCGCGTTTATCAGAGGGAGAGAGCAAGTTCAGGGGTGTGACAGTACCGGGGGCGGGGCATTTCTGGATCGAGCCAAATGTCTTGCCTCGTCTCTGTCACGAAATTAGGGAGTGGGTTCGTGGGCTTATTGCTGCACCGCTTCCCCGACCCGATATTGGGCCGGAAGGAGGGAATGAACGGGAGCAGGGGCAAGAGCCAGAGCCGGAAACAGGACCGGAGACTCAACCAGAACCCTCCCCCCAACCTAATCCCTGGATCCTCGACCTCCCACCCCCTCCTCCCCCCTCCCCCTTCACCCTCCCCCCACACCCCC
>JAJDMX020000272.1:0-55920 GCA_022345685.2 Nothomitra cinnamomea | reverse complement strand
GGTAGAGTAAGCTGACCCGTCGATTACTACTGTACGCCTATTCCATTAGAGACTCGGAGATATCAAATCTTCATCTAAGATATAAGGAATATGAGTGTCAGTTGGAGTCGGCGTTGATTGTTTCAGACGGCAGGTCGGTGCCGTGTCATCGCGCTTGTGATTCACGCCTCGCGGATTTATGGTCGGTAATCCTTCGGCCACCGGCCAGGACTCTTCAAGTATGTTCTGAGCCTCCAGCCAGATCCTGTACTTTCTCGGCCTCCCACAGTCGTCTTCATCGGGACTGTATTGAATGAGGATTTTCCCCGTGACAAATCTTTCATCCTCCGCTTCCCTCTCATCTCTTCTGTACCCGTAAGTTGAAATTGGAATATTGGGAATGATCGATCTGAGTTTGGCTTCTATCAGCCTGATTTTGGGCCCGAAGCGGAGTTCATTTGGATTGCCTTCCCGAGGGCGCTTGTTGACGGTCACAATAAGGGCTCGAGGGTTATATCCGGCCTCGAAGGGTTCCCCAGGTGCGTTGAGCCCGTGAAGGCCTGGCATTGGAGGGGTCCATTCCCTGTCGAGGCCCTTCCATCCATTCTCCTGGAGCTCCATGTTCTAGGGGAGTAAGGACGTTGTCTCTAAATGCGGCGAATGGCGCATTTATGAAGGTGCCGGTGGAGGTTTCGGTGACGAAGCCAGAAACCTCCCAGAAATGCGACACCCAGACGGCTGCTTTTGACACAACGATGACCGAAGTACAGCCCCAAAGTCCAGACACGCCGGTCGTAAGATCGTCTTCCTGAAAAAGTTCCAGGCGGGCCTGCGGCATGGTCCGGCCCCACCATCCAACCAATAGCCCTTCCTCGTCTGCATCGGCCATCTCGTTCAAGAAGAAGTCTTCCGTGCTATCGGCATCTTCGGGATTCCTCATTACACGCTTCGACAAAGCAGGTAGAGCTGGTTCTAGGCGAGGTCGGGCTCTTTTGCGTCCGCAGGATGGGCCCTTGCAGCTACGCTTCATGCAGAAATCGTTCGGAGCCGCGGTCGTTGTCGTTGTCGTTTCTGGTGTAGTAGCAGTGGCCGTGGGAGGATCAGGAGGAGCGGTAATAGGAGGGGGGGGATGAACAGCTGGGGGAACGGGAGGAATAATGGGCACAATGGGAGGAATAATGGGACGAGGGGGAGGAACAACGGGGGGATCAACGGGAGGATCCACGGGAGGATCCACGGGAGGATTCACGGGAGGATCAACTGGAGGGTCCACGGGAGGATCAACGGGAGGATCTACGGGAGGATCTACGGGAGAAGGAGGAGGATCAACGGGAGGAGGAGGAGGACGTGGTACTGGTTTCATTTTTGGAGGACGAATGGGAGGAACGATAGGAACGACAGGAATGCCAGCACCACCACTGCTAGGAGTCAACGATGCAGTGCTGGAGAGCACTGTTGCGTTCTGAAAAGGTGCAGTTTCGCCATGGGTGGAAGAGGACGGTCTAGTAGTCAACTGCGTTGATGTAGCCCCTCGCTGAACGGGAGATGATGCGGTACCGTTCGGCCGAGTCGACGTGGTCCCCCGAGAAATTGCAGTCGACAGCGCGAGGGTTCGTGTGTGCGTTCGAGTGTGCGTTTGAAGAGCTGACGTAGATTCAGCCGAGATTGACGGTTTAGCTATCGAAGAAGTTGACGAAGCCCTCCCGGTAATGGAAGTTGACGGTGAGGGGGTTTGAGTGTGAGTCCTACGAGTTGACGGAGATTCGGTGATTGAAGAAGCCGAGGTCCCCCCGGTAGTGGAAGTAGACGGCATGGGAATCTGTGTGTGAGTTCTACGAGTTGACGTAGATTTAGTGATTGCAGAAGTTCCCCCAGTAATGGAAGTTGACGGTGTGGGGATTCGTGTGTGGGTCCTGTGAGTCGATGAAGTCCCCCCGGTACTGGAAGTTGACAGCGAGGGGATTCGTGTTTGGATTCTGTGACTCGATGAAGTCCCATCGGTAATGGGAGTTGGCGATGTGGGGGTTCGAGTGTGGGTTCTATGAGTTGACGTAGATTTAACCCGGGTGGGTGATTTAATGATCGAAGAAGTTGATGTAGTTCTACTGGAGTGATGCCCTTTACGCTTTTGACCGGGAGATGATGTAGCCCGACTAGTGGAGGTTAATGTAATGCTTTCGAAGGAAGGCGAAGTGGGCGACACCAAAGGCACCATGCTGGACGAATTCGCAGCAGTCGAACTCCATGTTCGTTCACAGATATCAGAGACGTTGGAACCATGGCGTCGGCATGCTGACGGACAGGAAAGACTCAGCAGTATGAGACATATGCTGGAGATTCGTAGGAATAGAGAGAGACGGAAAGAAAACCGAAAGAAGGGCATTTGAAGACTTCGATATGGGTAAGGACTGGCAGTGACATTCAACATGCACTAACGGCAACAGGTCCCAATTTGCAGAGGAAGCAGAGTAGTACGGGAATAAGAGATGGAGGTACCACGGAGAGATCATGGCTCTAATATACTTTTGGTACCAGCCCCTCAGTGCGGACTGTCTCCGTACGCACATTAACGCGCGAGTGGATTGTACCAGGGGCCCCAGGCCCAAGATTATAAGCTGCACCCGAGACATACATATCATCCGGTCTGGTCGTTATCTACTTCCCGGGCTCCGGCATTGGGGCTCCGCTTGGCCGGACCAATTTCCGAATGCGCGCCTGTACGCTCTCCACGGCTGCAGGCACGAACCCGTGGACTCCAGCGCTACGAATCCGTGGGACCCGGTTCTATGATGAAGGGTTGACACGAACCAAATCGCGTACAGTTTTGCATACCGCAATTCGCTAATGGAACCGGCGTCGACAGGTACGTGCCCGTAATCTCCGTGGCTGCCCGACTTGACACTCGATCGATTGGTATGAACGACGAACGCGCTGTTATTCCACAATTTGGCACCACCACTTCGTTAGTCAAGTGATATTTACCATCGGTCAACGCGCACCATGAAATAGCTTACAGCGCAACCATGGGTTATGCGCTACCCACAGGTTATGCGCCACCCACGGGTTATGCGCCGTTTTCCACACCGACATCTACCACATACAAAATGCATCCAACCTAGTAACCTCTATACTGGCGCGATACTCAATTGTCTCTAGTAATTTTGCCAAGTAGTATTCATGGGCTGAAGACTGCCATTGTTGTGATGCTGCCTATAGTAGGGTTTCGGTGGGGGGCCTCCACAAGGGTGACGGGTATAATAAAGTAGAATGTATTCTGAAACAACAGCTGTGAGGGCCTCTTAATAAGCAATTCTTTTAAGCCTACGTGATCAGATTGTAACCAGGGACTACACGTAGTTTTAAATCCAATTTTGGGCCATAGGACCCCCGGAAATGGCGACAAAAATTAGTGATTTTGCCAACCACTTACAGCAAGGCTAAAACAATCAACAAAGTGCAAATTACATGGTATTAGAAGCTAAGATGCGGGTAGAAACGAGAAATCTTGCTTACTTTATTACTTTCGCTCATGAGCAGCTGATTTAAGGCTCTTGGCAAAGTGGGACTATATTTCCACCGGCACAAACCAAATGAATAATACAAAGCTTACTAGAGGGCCCTTATGGGTCATACAATAAGACTTATACTAGGTTTTGTTAGCTCAAAGTCTCTGGTCTGTGAAACCAGCCGCAATAAAGAATGGCGCATAACCCATGGTTGTACTGTACCGTAAATATCTCTGGCTGACAGAGCGCGCAATCGTGACCGTGTGAGAGGCGTCTCCATCGGACGCCCATTCGTGAGCTGCCCACGCGCCGCGTGCGCCGAGGCGGGGCGATGAGGTCGTCAGGGAGAGGGACGACAGGCTGCGGACACCCATTCCGGGCATCTCGCTTGGGCATCTCCCTCTCCGATATGCTGATCGGGAGAACCCGTGCCGACGACCGACAACCGACGAACCGTGTTTGGTTCGGACTTTCCTACGCGGAGTGCAAGGGAGAAGGCATGCAGATACTCGCATGCTGAACGAAGAGTCTACATCTACACACCTATCGCCAGGTCCAAAAAGTGCCGGGTAACAATCACGTGACTTACAGCCAACAAGATCGTCAAGCGTCATACAAACTTCGGGACCCAAAATCCATTTACTTCGTTCAGGAAACGTCTTCCAACGAAATCGGAAAATCATCCTAACTCCCATGTGCAGAGCGACCGAGCCCTCAGTCGCTGGGGGCAGCGACCTGATTGGTCCGTTTAGGTGGGTGTCATCTCGGGATATGACTCGCTTAAGGCCAGGCACACACGGGAGGGCGGCGAAGCTTTAGGGCTAGGGCTGAGGTGACATCTCACGAAGGCTCGCTCGCTCTCAGCATAAACCAGTCGTACGTAGTTATACCATAGAACAAGCTGTGGCCAACTTGCTCCGGCGCTCGAAGCTGAAGATGTAGAGGTAAGAACTAAGTAGAGTCGCTGACGGCGTGCGTCAATGGGCCAGAGACGGCTCGGAAATTGAAAAGGGAATCGGTATTGGCACAGGGCGAAATGGTAACGGCACAGGGTAGAAAGGCTCGCGGTATTACCACAGAGCAAAGCGCTGTCGCCACGGTCCTCAGCTAAGCGACCCCGACAGCCTAGTTGAAGAAACTCCACCGAATGAATCACCATATTACTGAACCTAATCCTCAGCGACATGGTTGAGAAGACAAGATAATGCCCAGCACTGATGTGTGCAAGCTAGAGTTCAGAATTCGCTTCCCTGGGTGACCCCCGGGCCTTGCTCACAGTGCAGCGCGCAACGGCCGAGGCCTTGTTAGTTGATGATTTCATGGCGAGGTGTTCGCTTAGAAGTATTATGCCTGGACTTCTATCGCCTAAAGCCTTTAACTGTAACCTCTCTTTGACACAACAATAAATTAGCCTATTTAATTGTGCGCAAAATGCCATGCGAAGAAATGAGAGCGCCCATAGCACTTTCGTTTTAGGCTATCATTATAAACCGGCCGATGAACCCGCTCTCGGAGTTCGAACTGGCTAGATGAGCTCTCTGAAGCGGTTAGAATACTACTAACTACCGCCAGACGATCTCAAGTAAGCAAAGAAGACTTTCTTTCTTTCGTACTAAGCAGACTAAGTTTTAGATGACATGATGGAGTCCCGTGCACTTTGAACACCTCGGCTAGACAAAGTCCTTAAGGACCTCTAGATAGACCCTGTTGTACCCAATGGTCTTAGGATGGAAAATCCTTGAATACTCCGGCCCACTATAATCGCTGCTTAAGGGCAACACCATGCTTGAGTTCTCAGCATGTGCCAACGAAATTAGACAAGCCGCTCTTTCTCCCCAGTCGTCTAAAGTCCCATTGTTGATAAGTACTTTACACAATACTGGGTCCGGCAGAGTTCCCTGTTTAACGGCTCCCTGCGAGTTAAGATTGTCATGGTTATGGCCACTTGCATCCGTATCTTGGTCTTTGAGTTGAAAGAACCAATTGTTTGCGTTGATGGGCTGTGGCTCGGTGGCGTCCGCCTCGCAGAACCGGTGGCCTTCGAACACCGAGTCGTAGTCGACAAAGACAGCATGCCTATTGGGAGGGCGGCCGGCGTTTACGTTGGCCACGGCAACCTTGATCTTTGCGTTGAGGTTGAGCAAGACAGTGTTCATTTTCAAACGTACGTCCTTTGTCAACTTTGGTTTATACCCCGGCCAGAATCCCATGCTGGCCTCGTCACACTGCGACGTTGCGGCATTCCAGAAGCGCGCGTACCCTGTTACGTACAAGGTGAAGGGCCCCTCGAGTGGGTGTGCAAAGTCCAAGATTTGACCGTACAGTTTGTTCAGGTTACTAGTGAAGTTTGCCGAGTCAATTAGGCTCTGGGACTTTGCTATCGCGGCGTCGCAGGTGGTTGATCTGAATGCGTAAAACCAATACACACAGCCGTCAAGAATGTCAAAGAACCCTACGTCGTTGCCTCCTACCGAGAGGGTTGCTATGTTAGAGTCATACCACCGGAACTGCTCGGCCTGCGGGTATTCGTTTTTGAACTTGTCAGACTCGGCGAAGAGGTTCCACGTCCGGGCTGCCGAGCACGCGATGAACTGGAAAAAGTGCCAGTTCGCCTCGTTCCACAATATTCGCTTGTCCTGGTCCATCTGGTAAGCCGCCGAACCCGTCCAGCGATTGCACGCCGATGTGTCCCACTTGTCCCCGGCCCCGACCCCAGATCCGTACGAGTCCCCCATTGCAGCCCAGCCTTCACGAACAGGTCCTCCTTGGGTGAAGCATGTTGAGCGGAGGAGAGCTTCGAGGAGCCAGGCGATGACCACGGCTGAGAACGGGTGGCCCTGGTAGACGGTGTTTTCGCTCGCGAGGACGATTTCCAGGGAGATGAGGGCTCCAATGGCTCCCGCGCAGGCGCTTGGAGTTGCCTGAACGGGAATAACGGTTAGGGTTTTCACGACCGTCGTGGTCGATGCACGCGGTTCTAGTCGTCTTGGACCGAGGCTGATCTCGTCTCTTTTGGCTAAGGCCCCTCCTGAATAAGGCGTGACCATTTGGGTTGCGCCAATAGTGATGAGGTTATACAAGTAGAATTGGCTGTTTACCACCGTCGAGACTATGCCTAGCTGGCAATTTTGGCTATCAACGCAGGCTTGGTTGTAGTCCTGGAACCAGCTGTAAAGTCCGGCCCCAGAGACGATGACATTTTCTGATGAGACGACACGTAGACCCCAAGAGGTGGCGCATCCAGCAGTATCGCTGCCAGTGGGACAATTTGAAAAATCGAGATCGCCTGTAAACTGTCCAAGAGTGGAACCGAAGGGGGCTGGCGCTTGAGGGTTAGGTTGGAAATACGGACTTTCTGTCTGGATCATGCCCATGTAGATGTTCTTCGCAGAATAGATTTCGTATTGATATAAGACGTTATGCTCCGAAGCAGTACCGTAGAACCAGGTTGGCCCTTGGCTTTCAATAAGAATACCTAAGCAAATATAAGCGGTCAGCATTATTCCATTTCAACCATTTTTCATCAATAAATATATTTCTTGCCTCTTGCAGTGTACACATTAACCTGAACATTGTTGACTGTATCATCGATATCGTGATCCGCTGTCCACACCCACACGTTCTCTAGATATGCTGATGAGGTCGATGTCAGATGTAAGTGCATTGCCGCGGCGATACAATTGGGGTTGACGCCAGATTTGATCGGGCAGTCTTTGGCCTGTAGGTTCGTTCCCGCGGCCCCGCCGACGCGGAAGTGGCTGTCTGTAGCACGGGTAACGATCAGCAGTCGATCTAAGTATCATCCACTTCTTCAGCCGAGAAGGAACCTACCCCACATCGCAGCGCTTCCTGCGCTCGACTGCATGAGATTCCATTCCATGAGAATCAGTCCAGCTGTTGCACCCGTAGCGGTGAAAAGCATATCCGAGATCTCCACGCTTCCTACATCTCCCTTCTGTCCGACTTGCACCATCACGTAGGGTGCGTTTATATTAGCAAAGAGCGGCCCCTTTCCGACAATCTGAGACCAGCATTCTCCAACAATCTTGGTACCGACAGGAACCTGCAAATCCCAGTTAGATAACTCTCAGCAAGATAGGCGGTTGAGATAAGGGAACGTAGCTACCTTGATAGTATTCGTAACAATGTAGGATCCGTGAGGGAAATAAACGATACTCTTTCCAGCCGCAGCCGCCAGCGCACTGTTGATAGCCGCAGTATCGTCCGAAACACCATCCCCTTTCGCTCCAACCGACTTCACATTCGTAAACCCACTCGCTGGGATCGCCTCGTACTGTGGCTTGCTCCGCTCAAAATACCCGCCATTCGGCCCACCCATCAAACTTGGTATCGTCGGAGGCGTCATAAAGGCCCCACCGCCCGATGTGAATGTCCCGTTAGGACTGGCGGGATCGTATATACTTCCCAGCGTCCATGACGCAATTGTCGTCGATCCACCAGCGAGAATAGTCTTCTGTGTACTATCCTGCACAGCCACGGGCACATTACTTAGAATCACATTCTGCAATGTAATCAACGTGTTCCCCTTCCCAACCCCAGGGATAAGCGAGGCTGTGACAATGGCGGTAGGGACGTTGGTGAACTTCGAGTCTTGGACGAAAACCGAGCCCGTCAAACGCTGCCCACCTTCGCCAAGGAGGGAAATCCCGACTGAACCGCCTGTGATAGAGATGGATTTCCAGGTCCAACCCCAATCCCAGATGAGCTGAATGGCGGTTTTGCAGTTTACAAAACTCAGGTTGCGGACCGTGAATTGCTGGTTGCCGCCGTAGAAACCGAAATTTCCACCCTGGAAGGTGAGGTCGGACATGAATCCGCCGCTTCCGTTCTCGGAAACTAGCATAAGAAACATCCCCCGTCAGTCAAAGAAAATTCACAAGTAACCATTACGGAGCAGCGGACGCAGCAGATTTTGCCTTACAGATGCCCTGTTGGGTAGTTCCCGCAGCATTCGACTGGATGAAGTCGATGTTCTGTAGGCTCGTCGCTTGGGCCACCTGATAATGCAATCCAGCAGGGTATGCGACTGTTGCCGCAGTGATATCGATTTTGAAGTTCCGGATTTGGCGGTAGAAATTACTCTGGGGTAGAATACGCGATTGGTTATTGGACCGCGAATGTGATAGGCGATGGCAGGGAGGGAAGGGTCTGCAAAAGCAGAACTGACCTGGTTTATGTACCATTCGGCACCGTTGCCACCGTCAATGTAGACATCGGTGGAGATAACCCCTAGACGGCAAAATCTAGGTTAAAAAAACGTAAATAGGCACGGGGATAAAGCTAGGCTCACCCAGTCCAACAAAAGATGGCGCTGCCTTGATCGTAGGTTTGCTGTTTGGCTACGACAGCGTAAGTTTGGGAGTGGGGCAAAGGCCGCGGCAACAAACTTACGTTCCCAACCAATTGCGTATTGTATAACGCTACAATCGACCCACTGACTAAGTACACACCTATTAGGCGCGGCATCCCGTTAGTTATTACGAAGCAAGACATTCAAGCTAACCCCGCCAAAAGAAATTGGAGGTGAAGAATGACGTACCGGCTGGAAAATAAACTAAGGCGGGTTTCACCGTAGAGGATAAACATCCCGCCCCACAGCGGTTACCATCAGTGATAGCTTTATTAATCGCAACCGTATCGTCCGTAACCCCATCCCCTTTCGCTCCATAATCTTTCACGTTTCGATAGACCTAAACGCCAACTATCGTCAACACCTTATCACACCCTTGCTTCGTTGTATCCCCAAACCCCACAATCGACATGTCAACGCAGGGGGTACCATCATACTTTATACGAGCTATCCGGCCCAAACGGCACGGTCCCAGAATGCGCAATATCTTCGATCCAAAACCCCCCTGCTCTCTCGAGCACATTAACAAACCTCTTCGTAAAATTTCCCGTCGCCGCGTCCGCCTCGGCAAGCAGCGCCGCAGCAGCCGCGACATCGTCGGCCACGGTCAGGGGAGCTAGGAGATCGTCATCGGCGCGGCGGTGCTTCTTGTGGGCCTGGTCACGCGTCACGTACGTGTTCCGTCGTGGGTTGTCGAAGAGTTTCTTGTTGTGCACACCGACGCGCGCTTGGGCATCGGCGACGAGTTTGCGCGCCGTTTCGATGCGGGAGAGTGGGACAGTGCCGTGGGAGGGGAGGTTGAGAGTCCCGGCTGCAGCGGGGCTTGCGGTTGCAAGAAGGAGGAAGTGCAAGAGGAGGGTAAGAACGGTGAGGGCGGCTGCGCGAGCCATGGTGCGTTGGGTGGTCAATACTGACACAGAGGAAGACTCAAACTCGATCGGTGCTGAAGGAGAAAAGAGCGGGGGCGCTGAAAATCTACCGCTGGGGGTAGGAGCTGGTCTTATCTACAAAACTATCGCCCCCGATCCACGGTGAGTGACGCACCGTGGGCCATGACTCTCCCTTCCCGGGCCGTCCAGCTAGAAGCAGGCATTCCTCGGCCTTGGCGGTTCTTGAGCAACCTGGCTAGGTCTTTGCAATGCGCTCATGGAGCCCGGTGTCCCAGGTTCGTGATCCCTCGAATACGAACATGTACGCCTTGGAGGAAGCGCAGCCCATGGGCCTCTGCCGTGGGGTCCGCCCTAGCCTCGCCCTGACGGATGAACTGCGACCGGTCGCATATGCAGGACCGTTGCCGAGGATAAGGCGCACTGCGCCGAATCTGGTTTTATCCTGGGGCCACAACTAGTCTACGGCAACGGCGTCATTGGGCCCCCACCCGGCCTGAACCAGGCATCGCGGCGTCCGGTCAGCTTACTCAGACGTATTCATTTCGCTTGCAATCTCTCTTGCTCTGGCATTGAGGATCGTTGCTTTTTCGCGCCAAAAAAAAACCGGACAAGGGGTGAGTGACATTCCTTCCACATTCACACATCCGCCGAGCGCTGGCGGTACATGTTCCACCTCTCGGTCGGTCAGCCCGTACGCTAGACCAGACCACCGCTAGATATTTTCTTTTCTCGATCCTCTCAGCAGGTACAAACCGGCTGTTAAATCGCGCAAACCAGCGGCTATTAATAGGGTATAGGATCATGCTGTCGAAATAAGATCGTTGCTACTACGATAGGGCAAAACACTAAACCGACAGCGGCGCCCTACCAACAACCTGCAATCAGCCGATCCACGTCAAGCACTCTAGATATCTGCGCAACAATAGGAGCCTGTGCACAATCACCCACATATGCGTTTGAGACCAATTATGAAATTGCGAGCACATCAGACGTAATGTTGGCATTGCTGTCGTTATTTGACTGTGTCTACTGTCTTTGACTATCTGAGGCCAGCGAAACTTTGTAACCAGGTACAAGTTCGCCCGAGAAGCGACCCCACCCTCTAAAATCTCGTGCATTGCCTAGCTACCGCCCCATCTGAATGCGGTCTAAGAATAACAGATACGATGTAGGGCAAAGACCCCCGCAACGCTACTAAATCTGCAAGGAATACTAGATGCATAGAAAAATTAATATCGCCGTCGACTACCTGCCATTGTGTGCTTCCGCTCCTTTAACTGGGATCTAGGCTTCGCTTGCCTGGCCACCGACCCTGTCGATTTAGCTTTTGGCCCTGTCGTAATAGTAACTGCCCGAGAAAAGGCCGTCGCCGAAATTACACAACGAGGGACAGTTACCGTACATTGTCTTGATTAGGATCGCCTCCAACCTCGCTAGGATTCGAATCCTACTTCGTTTATTAGTTGCCCCCTAGGGTCACATAAGTCGCAGGCCCGCGTAACCTGATTTCTCCATCCTCCCCCAGTCCGTCGCGTAGAGCTGCTTGGTGAATCTGCTCTGTATTAGGTAATCGTATTACGTGGCCTTCACATGACATAAGCACCGTGTCACATGGAAGCACCAAGCGAACACTCCGAGACTATCTTACATCCAACCTCCCATCCTCTAAAGCCATATCCGCCAAACTTCACCGTGTCTTCCTTACAAATACCACGCCTTGTCTTAAGGATCTCTCCACATCTCAAACGCTCCGTCGTAATCCAACTATCATGCCACCCCCTACCTCCCCCACGAAACCCAGCCTCCTCACCCTCACTCGCACTCACCCCCTCCTCGCCGCGCTCTGGTCCCTCCAACTCGCTTCCCTCGCCGGCCTCATAACAGCCTGTATCTTCTTCCCACACGTCCAAAGCGACAGTGGGGATTATGGGGATCATATCCTTTCGTCTGTGCCCCCGGTCTTCTTTCCATCCTCACGCTGGGGATTGCGCTTAACCCCGGGAACTGTAATGATAGGGCGGTGACGCTGGTATACACCTTCGTCGCAACGATTTTCTGCCTCTTGCTCACGGCCGCGGAGCCGGGGGTTTATGCGCTCGGGTGGCTGGGGTGGAGGGGGTACCTTGGGTGCCAGGTCGTGAAGGTGGGTGTTGCGGTGGTGATCGTGGGGTTGGTGGTTCACACGGCCTTTGTACGCAGACGGGACGGGTGGAGGCCTGGGTGGAGTGAGTTGGCTGTTGGGGTTGTGGTGGGTGGTGTGGTTGTGTGAGTACTCTCTCTCTCTCACTCTCTCTCTACGCTGGGAGCTTTGTCGTGTGGGGATGATGTGCTGATACGCAGGGGTTGTAGGGCGAGTTTTGTGGCCGCGCTGGGGTATGCGGTGGTGTTGTATCGACGAGAAAGGGGAGTAGTGGAGGGTGAGGGACCGGGGGAGACAGAACCGTTGTTGAGACCTGCGACGGACCTTTGAGGGTGCGGTCGGAATGGCGAAATGTCAGGTGCACGGTAGGTTTGAGGACTTAGTTCTGATAGGAGAGGTGTCTAGTGAACAGGTTTCGAGGATAGGACAGATCTTCTAGTTATTAAGCCAGAGAGGTTAGGTAGAAGTCCGAATCTTTCTTACAGGGTTAAAAACTCCAAATGTCGGAACCTTAACTACCGTTGCTTCGTTTTTTTTCAATCGTCCCCGGCGACTCTGCGTTCCACGGCCTAGTCGGTGCCCACGGCCGGACGTAGTACACCCCTCAAGCTGCCAGCAGGGGCCAAGATAATCGCACTATGCAGTACCCCGACCCTGCCCCGCGTGAACACTGTTGGAAGTTTCACCCAAGCACAGAACACTCCCTCTTTCGATTAACGCCCCCACCCCCACACGACTGCGTGGCGACCAGCCACTCTGGTATCGCAATGCCATTGTGATCTTACCCCATGGACTCGTAGGCTATGCAACCAACTTGACACTCGACCGCAAAACTGGATCGGGAAAGGAAAAGCGGCCCGAGTGCTTCTCCCTCTTGTGTCCGCAAGGCTATTAGCACTGTCTTCACCGGCGTAAATCTTGCCGCATCCTTCCACATCACACTTTCGGCTTATGACTTCTCGGCGGCTGCCGTTGAGCCGGAGTAGCATCAATGTCGGATGGAGTGTAGGCAAGTGAGCCGTCTGTAGAGCTGGTAGTTGTTTCGCTGGCATACGTGTAGATTACTAAGGTTTGCTCTGGCGAGTACAAGCTAAGATAACTGATGAAACAACCACCTACCGACGTTTGGCGCAAGGTCTGAACGCAGATCCTTCATCCTAGTGCTCCTCCGTTTCTATCGATGGATGCAAGTAACTCCCACCGGCGAAATCTGTTTTTGTCACTCTCAAAAATCACCATATTCCTAGTGAATGATGCTACTTCCTCTTCTTGCCTCTTTGCAGCGTACTCAGAGCCATAGCCGCCAGCTTCTTGGTTATTATATCGGTAGAGTTAACCCGCGTCGATGCCCTCATCTCTAGACGCATCTAGGGAGTAATGGAGAACCTTCGAGACCATAGACAGGTATGTAACTCGAGAGTCTGCAAAGAGCTGTGAAGCCCCAATAATAAGCGCTTGTAACACCTGAGATACACAAATCAAGAAAGTTGGGGTTTGCATAAACAAGACAGTCTGCAAACTATTGAATGGGTGCTGTAGCGGACAATTTTTCATTAACTATGTGTTGTAGTTGGTGCCTGCGCGCCGCCCTGTGGCAGTGCTACCATCGGCACCAGGAGCTTCCGGCTCGGAAGCCTACTACCCGGCCCAGAAGTCTGCTACCTGTAGCAATGCTGGCATCAGCATATAAGCCGGCTAGAACCCCTATGTAGCACGTAGTTAGTCGTCGCCTTCAATTACAGTCGTCCCTTACCCAGCCCCCACCCTCGTACATAGCCAATTATACAACACCATGGCCATAACGGTCTACATATAGTGCTCGCTTGGGGCCTCCTTCGGAGACCCCAAGGGGCCGCACGTCGCCCCCAAACGCTGGTGAGACGAAAACTCCAACAATGGGGGCGTGAGAGTCAAGCCGGTTGACAAGCTCCCGTTAGTCTCGTCTCCGTCCGGATTTGTGTGCAGGACCTCAGACAGGCCGCTTGTGTTCCCGAGGGCAGAATATGGTGACGGTCTCTTGCGAGCGGGCCCACGCGGCGAGGCAATCATGTCAATCTTCCCGGTTTGGGTCGTTGAGGGGCCTGTATCGGGGAAGTTAAGCCAATCGCTGGAGCAGAAGCTTTCATCGGACGATGATTCTTCGAGTGACCTTTTCACAGCAGATCGCAAGGGTGAACGGCTAAGCAGTGACAAAGCCTTAGCTGTTGACCAATTACCGAAAGTGAATATATCTAAATATCTATCCCAAATCCGGTGGAACATATACGAGCGGGGCGTACCCTGTTCTTCGTTCAGCTCTGGCCACATGACACTAGCACTCTAAAGGTATCGTGATCATTCATAGTCTGTAAGTTACTTTGCCAACGCCTCATTTCCTACTCGTCAAGGCAGAAATTGATAGGCTTTCCTCTTGTCATGACGCGCCGCTCGACATCGGGGCGCAAAATATATTTTACTGATGTAGATCTATCATTTTTTAAAAAAATCGAAAAGGCCCGGGGTAGCCTGGGTTGGGTTGTATTTTACAGTCAGCCATTATTTTGGAGTTGATTTGGTGCTTCAATTTCTTCCGTTTTTGTGTGAAGACAACGTCCCGACTGGCTTCAGCAAATATATTGGGAGTATGGATAAGCACTGCGCAGCTGTTATTGCTGCTAAAGGTGGTCACATTCGCTGCTAAAATTGTTGTCGTTATTGTGTTCGTTGTAACATCTAATAAACCTCCGCGGGTTTCGCTTCATGATGTGTTCCTTCGCTTCTTAGACAGCGCTGTACAACTTGAACAGTGAATTTGGTAGCTTTGAAGAGAATGTAGTACGATTGAAAGCCAATGCCAGATCGTCTATGAATATCGCTAGCGACGGCGACAGCGGCTAGCAAAGTAAAATATCAGGAAGTCCTACCCCGCCTAACCGTAGGCGCCAGTCTTCTTGCGACATCAGGCTGAAACCCAAAATCATCTTCGGTTGTGTCGTCAAACGTCTCGGTTCCGAGCATGACGATCTTGACCACGTTGCCGAATCCTACGGCTACGGATTTCCGGCCTACGGCACAGACGGGTCCGGCTCTTGACACAAGGAGGCCCTGCGTTGCTGGCTCGGACAGCGTCTGAGTGACCACGTCCCCTGTGGAGGACATGGTCCACGCTTCCCACTCCGCATCGTCAGACGCCGTTGATGACGTTTTCCTCCGGTCTGGCTGCTGACTGTCAGTGTTAGTAGAACTCTTCCTTCTCAGCAAGCCTACTCCAGGCTGATATCTGCGCCCACTACCATTCCGTTCATATCTGCCGTGTAGAATTGGCACTGGGCATTTTCGAATCCCGGCAAAGCTGTTGAACATCGTAGCCTCCCATGCACCCGAGCCCATCTCCATCCGGAAAACTTTCTCGCTGGCCTTCTCAAAGCCAGCACAACGCTTCTCACGAGGATTGCGCTCGGCGCGGAGGCAGATCAAGTAGCCGCGGTCCAGCTGAGCCGCGTTCGGGGTGAACGTGTGCATGGCGAATTCGCCAGTCTCGCGTTCAACGTAGGCAATAGAGAAGGAGGACACGGCGGAGGCACCGCAGGAGATGCAAGCCTGGCGCTGAGAGTGGACGGTGCGGACGGTATGCGGTTTTGGCGAATAGAGTCGGAAGTCGTATATAAGGGCGGCTGCGTTGGCGCCAAATGAACATGTTAGTATATAATCGTCGGAATGCCCGAGTAACGGGATCTGTAGGAACATTGGAATACCTACATAGCTGGAGGTCAAGAAGATGGACGACTGAAGACGTCGAACTTGTAACTAATCCCAGCATTCCTAATGCCCTTACGGGCACGAATTCCATATTCTGCATCTCCGGCGTTGGTTGCACCCTCGACCAGGTGATCTTCTCCGACACCCACAGGTTTCCTCCCCGCTTCGTGGTCACATATGTACTGCCATCCCGTGTTAGGCTCACTAGCCTCAGCGGCATGCGTGAACTCTGAAGCGGTTGGGAGGAGGAAACTGGAGCTCTGTTACCAGCCGGCGGGATATTGTGTTCCGCCATCACGAACGCTCCTACCTCTCCAGTAGGGGTTTTGCCCACCCCGACTTTGGTCATGTGCCCGTTGTCACGAACAACCATCAGGCGAGCGATTCTGGCGTCGTCGTCACGATAAGGGGTTCGCGAGGCGAAAAAAAATGAGACGACCTTGTATGAGACTCCACATCCTGCGATCTGAGATAAGACGATGAACGGCCGATTGCTGCCGGTATTCCAGAAGATGACGTTGCCGGATTGTGGGCAGATTGCCAACCACTCCGCCTGGTCATCAATAGCGATTGCGGCTATCGGCCAGGGTATTCTACCACCGTTGCCGCTGGGAGAAGATGGAATATTAATGGTGACGCTCTTTACGCTCTTTTTGCCCGGTTGGTCGCCCTTGAGATTCCAGACTCGGACTTGGCGGTCTAACCCCAATGAAGCTAGCATACCCTTTGCGGATGCACAGAGCATATAAACATCATAACGGTGAGAGGGGCCTAGAGTCTGTATTGATATAAGAGGTTTTTTGGGTTCGAATTCATCCATGGCCTCGTCCACCGCTCCGCCGGGGAGTAGAGCATTTATCAGCAACCCTGTAATGGCAGATGTCAATGCAATACAGAGGGTGAGCCGCCAGCGGTGCTGTGAAAGGAAATGGCTGACGGACAATGGAATTGGCAATTGGCCGTGGTGAACGCTTGGGAGCAGCTCCCGATCTGCACCTTTGATAATAAAGATAAGAGGGTCATGTAATCGGCCGACAAAACCCCGACGTGGTTGTAATCCAATCGCCAGGACGAGATCCTTCAACACGGCGCTGTTTTGGGACATAAGCCAGGAAATGGAATCCTCGGAGGGTCGGCTTGCCCCAAGCCATGCCTTTATCGTGTCCCCTGTTCCAGTAGACGGTATTGGTTTGGCGAGTTGTTGCCCGGAGGACAAAATTTCCTTCGGGACAAAGTGCCAATTCATGACCACTACAAAACAGATAATCGAGGCAGCCCCAGCTGTGCGTAGTCGTAAGACCGGTGCAAGCAACGATGCGTTGTAACCACTCAACCGTTGTTTTAATCCTCCTAGGCTCCCAAGCGTCATTACACCTCCCGTCGAGCCGTTCGGCAACTCAACGATCATGTCCACGCTTCCGCCGATGGAATCAACTTGTCCGAGCCTTCTAAGATCGAGACTCACGACTGCTGTGAAGAAAGTCAAGTGGAAGGCCAAGTCAAGTACAGCTGCAGTGGCGACAAAACTACAGAACGCTATAACTTCCGGAGAGGAGGCTGTAACCGAGAGGAAGTATAGAAGTACGAGATTTTGCGCTAGTGTTATTACCGAGAGATATCCAACTTCACCCAAAGCCTTGGCGATACGGGATGCTAGCGAGTATTCCAGGGGAGTCTGGAGGACAGCTTTGAGAAGCCGGAACCTAGTATTAGTAGATAGTTAGGATGTGTGCTGGTAGATATCAATAGGACACATGGGCGTTGCTAGGGGGCTGGTCTCACATACATATTCTCCAACCCAGCCACGAGAACGACAAAGGGGTACGCTTCTGCCGGTATTCGAAATTCGCTTTGCCGTTGCAAGTCATTGCGCTTCCGAAGCGCTACGATGGTGAACGCTGCGACGCTTGAGATACTAGTCTGCGACGTGAAAGAAAAAGAAAGTATGAGTGACCTTAACCTTTTTCCGGACATGTGCGTGTGTACGTATACGCCTGTCTTGATGAATGGAAGGGAAAACTCGAACCTGGGCAACCACTGCAACCGCCAGACCACCCTTGCTCTTCAATGCTCCACATTTCGGTAGGCTGGAAAGCACATATGTCAAGACAGCTCCTGAGGCGACGGCTGGGATGAGCAAGCTTGCATACGTTGCCGCGGGTCGGTAGCTAAATTCGTATAGGGTGCTGCCTCCGGCAGGTATTGCCCCATCACGACTGCTGTAATACGCGTCGTACTTTCCGGTCTCTGCTAGAGTATTGGCTCCGTTTGTCCAGATCTGTTCGGCCTTCTGCGATCCATGCCGGTAGAAAAGTGAAACGATCAACGCGTCAGCGGCGACAACCTTTGTGCCTTTCTTTTTGGCACCCTTGAAAATGGAGGACGGGTTTAACGGGACGCCGAAAGGAGAGATTGTGCGAGAGCAACGTGAGATGGTCGAAGGGATGTCCGGATCCGCGAGGATATTTGAGGGTGTGCAGTTCCAGCATATATGAGGGGAGTGAAAGATCTTATTGGTGTCTGGCTCTCCATCAGCCACCCAATTTAACCTGACCGACGACTTCGACGAGTTTCCTCCCGCGCAACCAGATGTAGAACCTAGCAACGTATCCTGCACGCTCAATGCATCCACCAGGAAACCTTTATCCAGGGCCTTCATATAATCCCCATATATCCACGTCTGCCGCAGTTCTACCTCGGGAGTCTTCCCCGAACCACCTCTGGCTGATAAAGTCGGCGAAGCTGTCCATGCGCGGCTGGCAAAACCTGGAAGTCCTGGTGGGGCAGAGAGGTCCTGCACAGACAGTAGGACGAACAGGTAGCAGAAGGCTGCGCCGACAGCAGCAAACGTGACAACGAGGAGGACCGGTCGTCTCGCGACTAGGGTACCGTACTGCCGGAACAGCGCCCGCAGCGGATGATTCGTACCTAGGGCCGAAGGTTCTGCCGTCCTGCAATGAGATCGGGTGGCATGTCAGCACGGTGTACATTCATTAATCAGGCCATCCAAGTTCTGCAAGATCACGATGGGATTGGAGTTGTGCGATGCGAGATGGCTAGCGGAGAAAAAAGGACGACGTACCCACGGAACGGATAAAGAAGATACCATATCATGATAGGCTCGTCGTGCCCACCGCCAACGCACTCTAATCGCGTAGGTCGGAAGGCACCCAGCTATGCCTCGCGATCGAGGGCGTCAATTAGCTTTTTCTCACGAATGCCGAACAGTAGCTCCGCAAGGCGAGTCCAAGGGGTTGATCCCGACGCTGAGCCGACCCAGAAGTTTAATACGGGCCGTGCCAGTCAGCGGCGGGCTTCGAAGCGGGCCAGGGTACTCTAATTGGCGATTTGACGACCAATCAAGGACGGACGGAATGAGGTTCGGGGAGGAGCGAAACCTGCAGGCAGAGGAAGACAGCAAACGAGTCAGGAATGTCTTGGCACGGGAGTCGGGAAGGACGCGATACTCAGCCGATATACGAGAGAACAGGTGGCTAGTCTAAGCGGCGGGGAGAAGGTGCAAAAGCAGCACTAGATTGCATTTTACTGTTGGTCGCAGTAGGCCTCATACCTGATGAGATAGGCGAACTACGGACTAGGACCGAATAGGAAGCACTCAACCTTCAGAATTCGTACAGTTCCAAATTGGGTCTAATCACAGCCAACCGCACTAATGACGGAATGTGGCCTGACTGCTTGGCAGCCGACCTTTCGATCTTTCAATGTCACCACCGCGAAAAGCCCATACGAGACTTCGTTCCAGCAGAGTGCACATAAACTGCTGAAATACCCAAACGCAAAGAACATACTGCATGAAACTCTGAACGTTCACACCATGACAACCGCTCCGAAGAAAGGGAAGAATGTGGTTATCATAGGTATGTAAGTCTTGGCGGGTCTCAAGGCTGGTGTGCCTCCGCCGGCATGTACTTAGGGTGTAAGGGTAAGTCTCTGCCTAGCAACGCGCAAGCGACTATATGGTTGCTAGGCAGAGACTAACCTCTACACCCTAAGCACATGTACCCGCATAACCTGTTTATTCCCTCACAGTACATCGCCCGATTGACAGCCAAATCCACTCAACACAGGTGGTGGAATCATCGGCTGCACAACCGCCTACTATCTAACCCACCATCGCCGATTCGACCCTACCCGCGACACTATCACCCTTCTTGAAGCCACGAAGATCGCCGGCGGTGCGTCTGGTAAAGCAGGCGGATTGCTTGCGTCGTGGGCGTACCCAACAAACATCGTCGGACTCTCGTTTGACCTACACGCCCAGCTGGCAGACGAGCACAATGGCGCCGTGAATTGGGGGTACCGTCGCGTGAAGTGCGGGGAGCTTACGGCCGTTGCGCGTGAGGCTCCTCAGGAATACTCGTGGACCAACCCGGGTATCTTGCTTGGGAAATGGCGGAATCAGAAACGCGCGAAGCCGTCGGTGCTGCCCGCTGATTTGGACTGGTTCAGCGCCGAGGCAGCGACGGCGTATGAAGAGATTGCAGACGAAAGCTCGACAGCACAGGTGCACCCGCTGCAGTTCACCTTGGCGATGGCGCATTTGGCGGAGGGGAAAGGAGCGGAGATCATGCTGGGGATGGTGACGGATATCAACTGCATTGATGCTGCTGATAGTACCGCTGGTGGAGACGTTCCGGTGAAAGCACGGCCACTACGAGAGTGCCTCGCCAGCGACAGACATCAAAAAGTCGTTTCTGTAGCGTACGCGGACCGGGAGACTGGTGAGACAAGGTCCATCGACTGCGACACGATCGTCCTAGCAGCAGGACCGTGGACACCAACGCTTCTGCCGGGTGCGCCCATTTCCTCGCTCCGTGCGCATAGTGTGACCATCCGCCCTAAGGTCGAGAAGCCCATATCTGCTTACTGCCTCTTCACCGAGGTCACGCTACGGGACCGCAAGCCACCTACAATACCCAAGGAGACAACGGAGGACGATGACAACGAGAAGAACAGAAATAGGAGCGACACCGCGACCGCCGTACCAAATAACAGAAGCCTCTTCCCAGAAATCTACGCCCGCCCCAACGGCGAAGTTTACATCTGCGGTCGCGGTGACCAAGACGTCCCTCTACCCCCGACCACCGACTTCGTCGACGTTTCGAGCGCCTCCATCAACGAGTTACTCACGACCGCAGCATCCATATCGGACGTCCTTCGCGACGGCAAGGTCGCGCTAAAGCGTGCCTGCTACCTGCCGACAGTCGACGTGGGCGGAAGCGGGGGCCCGCTGATTGGGGAGACGGACATCGGAGGTCTGGTATTGGCTGCAGGACACAGCTGCTGGGGAATCCTCAACGCGCCGGCAACGGGAAAGGTGGTTGCAGAGTTGGTGATGGACGGGGTTGTGGGGTGTACAGACATTGCGGGGCTGGATCCGCGGAAGATATTGTAGCGAGGCGCGGTTCCGTTCTGGGTTTTGGTTCTTTCTCTCTCGGGTAGATACATTCTTGAGGATGATAGAGGCTGGTTCCCACGGAACCTTGACTAGAATATCTGAGGTGCAGATTGGCCTTTTCTGGCGGAATTGGCTCAATCCAATGTTTTGCGCTGTTTTTCTAGTCCTAGGTTTTTGTTCCATGTTGGTATGCCAAGACGTTAACACACCCATTGATCTGCTTACTTTCACACCCCTAAATATGCCGACTTCACCAGGCACTGACGGCCATCGGAAGATGACTCAATATCAATATTGTATTGTTAATCTAGGCCCTCTAGCCATAGCGTTTCCCGAGACATTTCAATACACGCAAGACTTTCCCATCCCATATCCCCAGAGAAAGAAAGGGAACGGGACGTAGAAAGTTAGAATATTAGGTATATCAACGCACGTGTATCACTCCGATTAACCCTCTTCCACCCCATCGCCTATGCCTAACAGCCTCCTACTAATATCTAAACACCCCTCCACAATCCTAATCCTCTGCTTCTGCGAAAGCCCACAATTCCTCCCTCTTGCGCCACCAATCCACACCCTCAACCCCAACGCCACGTTCTCCAGCCGCGCCCTCGTCCTCGCGGTCAGCTTCTTATCCCTGGAAAAGACAACCAGCGTCTTCCACGCTGCGACGAACCCAAGTAATCCAATTCTTGGCCCGCCGGCACATGAGTCCGGCTTGTCAAGCAGAAGCCCGTTAAAGAGTTTGACTGCCACCGCGGAACTGCCAGGATCGGGGTTCAGCAGACAAGCTAGCGCAGTGGAGCAGCGGAGCGCGACACGAATGCCGGTGGTGGTGATTTTTGAGGCCGCAGGCACGGCAGTGAGGTTGGTCTGTTGGACACGGTAGATCTCGCAGTTCGGTAAGACCTCAAGCGCGGATGCGAGGCTCGTCTTCGCGGAGTCCGGAGCGCCAGTGACAGCTCTTGCGACGAGAGCGCGGAGGTGTGCGCCCGATGTAGGAGGAGCGACTCGGATGGCGTCCTGGATGGATCGGGCGAGGTCTGGGTCCGTTTCAGTCTCCACCACGCCTGCCTCGGTGTAGCGGAGCAGGCTCTGGTGCAGGGTGAAGCTTGACCACCAGGCCGCGAGGGCGTCAAGAGGAGTGCGGATAGAGAAGTCGTCCACAATGGCGTCCATCCCTTCGTCCATGCCACTAAGACCCTCAGAGGTTGGGCGTCCCCAGGCGAGGCTATAGGCGCGGCGTATGATATCATCCAGCATTACGCCTTCGCAATCCAGGTCCAGCAAGGCCGCGAGGTACCTCGGCAGAGCCTCGGATGGGTCCTGTGGTGCTCCCTTCCCATCTGAGGATTCAGCTTGGCGCTTGGTCTTAGTCATCTCATGTAAAGCCCTCGCCTCATCCCAATAGCGTCTCGAAAGGTGTCTTGCCACCTGCTGAAGAACATATCCGCGATCCGCAAAGAGAACGCGGACGTGTAACGCCCTCAGCATGAGCCTGGTGGGCGTATTCGGGACTGTTCCAGACGCTACGAGAGTAAGAGCCAGCCTGCTCGTGCTCATCTCTGCATCGCCACCCATGAGCTGCGCGTCAAGCGCCATTCCCCACGCTATGTTCCTTGCTAGCTCCTGTTCCCCGGTCCGGTGGAACAAGTAGGCGTATAATTGGGAGGGGAGCAAGTAGCGCAAGCAGTATCTCAGAGCTGCGAAAACGAAAGGCATTGGTTCTTCCAGAAAGGGGCGGTGGGGGAAATGGAGGGTTTGCATCGCGGTAGTCCAAGCTCTCTTCCGGACCTCTCTTGGCGAGCCAGGTGCCGCCGATGCAGATAGAATGGGGGCTGGTTTTTTCTCGTCTGCCGACTTTGGATCGAAGAGGGACGGCAGCACGACATAAATCACTGCTCCAAAAAGCACAGCCACCTTAGCCCACAGGAATATCAAGTCTAGAGAAAACGAGCCGCCTTGCGAACGACTCAGAGGTTGGCGAAGGTGCCTGAGAAGATCTAGTGGCAGCGAGAAGAGTCCCCGTGCGGAAGTCGAATCCCCTTTTTGCTCATTCTCTCTCAAGCCTTCCATAATCATCAAGCCCGCCATGGAGCCAACCATAAGCCTGCCCAACGCACGTCTGTTCCCGCGACCGACGCCACCTTGTTGGGTCCTTGGCGGAGAGTGCCCAGGCATGACAGCCGTCTGCCTTGCTTGCTGGCGCTGGTGCTGGTGCTGGAGAAGTCGTATCGTGTCCTGCGGCGGGATTGCTCCCATTCCCTGATTCGATCCAAGGTCATACGACAAGAATGCGTCTGGCTGTTCCTGGGCAAACTCGAGATTCCCAAACCCCCCGGTCACAGCCAGTTTCTCGAAAGCAACCAGGCGATTCTTGTTCGCTTCGCACTCCTCATTAAGCCGCCTGTTGCGCTTCTCCAGGAGGCGGATGTACTCCGTCGCTTTGGAGAGGATCGTGGCTTTGTTCAACTTGTGCGAGACCGCCACTTCCCCATCTAGGTCATCCATATCCGCACCGCCGCCCTGTGAACCCTGTGACATGGCTCTCAGGCTGGGGACGCTGTTTTTGAGTTCCGTAATCCTGTTATTTATGTTCATTCGATACCGCTTTTCGATTTCGTTGTGTGCGGTCTTGGTCCCTAACGGGCCTTTTTGCGTTTTCGAGGTGGGCGAAGAGTCGCTGTCGGAGGGCGACTTTCTCTTCCGGCTCCCGCCTTTGGGAACCGGCTCCGGCGAAAGAGACGACGAGTTTTCTCGCCCAGCACTTGGGCTCCCGGGAAAGGCGGCCCTAAACGCTTGCTGGTATTCCCGGTATGCTTGCCAGTCCATAGACGGCTGAACGCTGTGGGTGGGAGTGCTCAGTGGCAGCTGAGGATTTTGCAGGCGGGTAGGACTCGTCGGGTAAATCCCTTCGTCGGTAGCTAGTGGTGCTGGCGAAACAGAGTGAGGGTTGTCGAGATTGTAAATATCCCGGTTGAGAAACGGTTTGACCGTAGTTTCGACCGCAGTTTCCACCGTAGGCAACACCTGAGCACTGCGAATGGGCATGGTGGTTTGAGTCGAGGTTGTCGTCGCAACCTCCGCCTGCGGGAAAGCCGAGGTCGGAGATGAGGTAGAGAATTGAGACTGCTTTGGAGCGTCGTCGAACACCGATAGACCTCCGTCAGTCTGACCCCAATCGAAGAAGTTGCTGTACCAGTCTTCGCTGGGGAGAGATTGCGCCAGTTCACCCGGCGACGCCGACCACGATCCGGAGGGCACATCGTTCAAGTCGCCCAACCGGAGAGGGCTCATAGAAGCCTGTGTCGAGCTGAAGTCCGGGGACGAGGTGTCAAATGGCACGTTTGTAAGTGATTGAGTCGACGTCGAGCCCTCGTTGCCGAGCAAGCTTGCTCCCACCTGTCCCATAGTTTCACATCAGCGACGCGTTTTGCTGAAGCGTGTCGGTGGTGCGACCGGGTATACTACATATCGCCCAGGGCAAACTCACCGCGCTGTTATCAAGCATTGCGAGAACTTTCTTCCAACTGTCGAGGTCGTCGTCGTAAGCAGCCATCTCTGCGGTATGAGTTCGGTCGCTCAGTTTAAGTCTATCCAAAAAGATTGTTGCGCGGGAAAGAAGCTGTCGAACCTCCGCATGTACGGACGCACATCAATTTGCCTATGGCATTCGGTGAGGACGCTCGTTTTCGCCTAGCGCCTTTAAAACACCACGCCATCCTCGCGTGTTTGGTCTAGGGCGCGGGGCAGACATCGTACGGTTCCCGACCTAATACGGGAGATCGCCTTATTTGTCGGGTGGCCTGATGTTCGGGTGTGAAACTCGGGGAATTCCGCTTCAGCTGAACTCCGCGATCCGCACGCAAAAAGAAAAAAAAAAAAGTAAAATATATAGCCGACTCGCGGCAAAATGCAATCGCTGACTCGCATTAACAAGTGAAATAATTAATATGCAAACCGCTGACTCGAAGTAATAAATGAATATGACTCGCGGGAGAATTTAAGCGCTGGCCAGCGGGCGTGTGCATATATTTAATCATACTCGCAGCTATGGCATACACATTGTTCGTACATGGACTGCCTCGGAGATAAGGATACCTTGGAAGTATCTTCGGCACTTCTACGCGCAGCCACAACGTGATACCAGCTCACCACGTCCCACACCATGCGCTGCTGCGGACAATCTTATCTCGAAACGCGTGTTTGGCGAAACGTTATATCGTACTTCAACCTCCTGTTCCGAAGTACGGAGTACACGTACCCTATCCCACGATAGGGTTCCCGAGGAACCGAGGAACCACCGACCCGAGAAACCAACCATATCTCAAACCCTTCTACCCGTCAAGCCAATATCTCCAATTGCCCTAACCGGCGAATCCACATATCGGCAATTCACACGCAATGAAATTTACGGCAACCTATCTCCTCGCCAAAAGCGCGCGCGGTAAACTCGCCCGCGAGGCCGCTCGCGCTGACCACGACCTCCGAGTTCTGGTGGGGCATGCCAATCTCCTCGACTCGCTCACCGCGCGAATCACGGAGGAGTACGAGATCGCTGAACAAGAAGCCCACCGACAACGAGAACTGGAGGGCGACGATGAAACCGTGTTCAACGCGCTAGCCAGCGAGGTTGCGCAAACGAGGAAGTTAGATCAATACCAATTGGCGGCGATGGATAAATATGCGACTGTCGTTGTTGAGAGGGAGGTGGATCTAAATGAGTGTGACGGGGATTCGGACGCAGACGGCGAGCACGACTGGGATGATGACGTTACAGAGGTTGATTCCGAAGACGAGCACGGTATGGCAACCTTCTTTTACCCCCTTGTAATAAATTAGACCACTAGCTTATATAGCACACAGATGAGGAGTCCTATGACTACTACCCAAGCGGTGACGATTCAGAATCAGATTCAGGGTCGGACTCGGGCTCGGACTCGGACTCGGGCTCAGAAGACGACGATGGCAATGACGAGTGGACCCCAAAGCTACAGCGAGAGCCTATCCGCAAGTGCCCGCTCGCGTCGTGCTCACGACATTCCTTCCTATCAGTTGGCTTGGGAGCCTGTTAGTGACTGGGAGGTGCCAGCCAACGGTGCCCACGGCTCACGTTGTCGCTGTGTGCCAAGTCCTGCAGCTTGAGGAGCGGGTTTCGTTTTGTATATACGGACCGGCTGAGTAGGTGCTATCTTGCTCTCTTCTAGGTTTACTCAGGAGTTGGAGGCGTTAAGGAGTTAGTTATGTATATTTTAGCTAGACTGCTCCCATATACCCCTACCCTTGATCAGGAGGGAGCAGTTTGTAAGACATCCAGTGCTTCGTTTCAGAAATCACAGTCCCTGTTCCACCTCTACGAAACACGACATACTAGTGATATCATCAGTTGAGAGTGAAATCTTCAATTCCATCCCCTTCTCCTTGCGCCACCATGTAGTTACCCTCTAAACCCCACAGAGTCACAGAGTATAGCCCATGTGAGCCGCTCCACCCCACAAAAGTATAGAATCCGTAAGAACACCAGCCACTCATTCATGCACCTACTCAGAGGTGTCGTGACGACGCAACGGAGAGCAAAATGTACCATAATTCTTGAAGACCTACAGGGCGCTGATACTCCTTCAAAGTTGTACATCCGACAGCCTCTTACATGGAGGAATCCCTCCACTCTCTAGACAGGATTTAGACCGACTAACTACTTCTTCCTAGTGTCAGTAGTTCTATTACCTCCCCGCAGAGTGTAAAATGAAATTGAAGAAACTTCGCTTGATAAATCTGATGGAACTGTCTGGAGGACCCTTAGTTAACATGTATGTTGATTTTGTCGGGTATTAACTCTACAGGCTCGGAAGCTGTACCTCCTTCGTCGCTCTTCTAAAATCTTTATCCAAAGAATATACATACAACATACGGGAGTATGAATGGGCAGAGCAGCAGGCTTTACGCGGTACCTTATGCTGGCAAACACCCCCGTTTAGGCTAGACTAGACCCACCTGCAACGCTACAACCCAATTATACAGGATTCGGACGTTGAGCCAAAGGGAGGTGCGGCAAACGAGGTTGGCTCCGGCGAGACGATTTCGCGAGACGTTTTCAGAAAGACGAATTCGCTAATGGGAGACGGATTCACTATGCAATGATTTATGTAGGCCGTTATGTATTAAGAAAATATCTAGTCTATGTCTGTGGTGTGAGGATAATGAAGTCTTGCGTCGCCTGCATATTAACCATTTTTGCAGCTACTCGCTGCTTCTTGTTCGCCCGAGTTGGTTGCTCTCGAGTTTTATCATCCTTTTTAGATAACTTTTTTTGCCTTTCTCTCTCCCTAGCACGTTTCTCAGATACTTCAAGACCAGTAAGTCCCTGTCTTCGTGTGCTGCGACGTATTGGGATGAAGGCTGCAGGGCAGGCTTCCTGAACTGGGGGAGGAAGGCGGGAAGGTATGTCAAGTTCACGGCCAAGAATAGCTTTTTCATTAGCTATTATTTGACCTGTAGATCGCTTCATCAGGTCCGCCACCCGCTCTGCTGCCTCTTGAGGTAAGTTCTGCTGGAAGTCTAGTCAGCTATTGCTGACCCAAGTACGAGTTGTCGACTGCGACCTGCATACCGGTCAACAAAGTTAGGCCAAGAACCAAGTTAGTATCGTAGTACCCATAAATCACCCAGGAGGTACAATGGCTGGTCCTTGAAGCCAGCAGCAAGGATGGAGTAAGGAGAGAGGTATGGGAAATCCTTCTCTCATTGCTTTAACCATCCAATGCCTACAAGGCAAAGCAAAGCAAACAGTCAAGTCGCACCCATGAGTACATCTATCTGCCCAAACAATACTAATATCACGGGCTGCTTCCCACTCTATATTAAGTAAGTCCAATGCATATAGTGTGATCTTCCCAATACGCTCTTGAAACCCTATACGATCTAAAGTTCGGGGTATGTCCTTCCAGCTTTTGCTTTCCTCAGCTTTAATGTTTGTGGATATTAACTTCAAGCTCTGTCTAAGCCATTTTGATGCTTCAGCTAAAGAAAGTTATGCATTCAAATTCTTCTTCAGCATAGGATGAAGACTTTCTGCTCGCTGTGTTGTATGTGCACCGAGATTGGCGTATGTATGTACATGTACACGTACTACCTGCTTCTCCTTCAAGACCCAGTTTTTGCGAATATACTGTTGCTCAGGTTCATGTATTTAAGCCATTAGCGCAGCTCTATTTATGGTAAGAGCATCCATTGTAGAAGGTTGAATGTAATTTCAAATAAAGGCGTTAAGTTTGTCTCGTTGCACTTGTGAATACCCCTTAGAATTTGCAAGCCTCTTCTTAATATTGGAGACAGCATGCTACTTGCACAACTGCAAAGTTATATTCGGAAGGGTTGATTTCGTGGATGAAATCAATCCTTTTGCCTGATCCCCAAGAATTACTCGTGACACAGCACATTCAACCCAAAACATCTCGCTCATACATATAAATATAAAGTTAAAAGCTGCCTCTGACTCAGATCTAATAAATGAAAATGCTATAGAAACAGACATTCCAGTATTAGTGATAGCAACTTGAGCTGACAGGCATTTTCAGCCTATTTATGCCGAATGTAGCATCTGTAATGAGAACGAAATCACTAGCAAAATGTTGTGCAAAACGAATTTGATTAAATGTACAAAAGAAAACTTGCTCCAATTCTCTATCAGAAGAACCCGTCTGAGCATCAATAGGTCAAGTAAATCAAGATCGGAAATTAAAACCACTTTGTTCAAAAGTAATGTAAAGAGAATTCAGGGTTTGTGAATTGGTTTTAGTTGTTAGAGGTCTTCCGGCATTGTAGTATGCATTTCGAGGTATACTCAAGTTTCGATTCTCTAAGAGGCGACTAGCAAGTTGGAATGGAACATTTGCCTGTCGTAATGCAATAGCTTGTATAATAGCCTCAGCATTTTCAGGCTGTTGTGCACGGTGCTTGTCGTAACTGAGGGGGTTCGGCACCATAGAATAGTTGTGTATATCGATAGTGTGGCAGAGTATCTAGACTTTATCGCCCCGTCCTCATACCTTGTCCTTATAGGCCACGTACCACTTCCAATGACATCCTTTACCTGGAAGATGGGTATACTGTTGGGTGCAGTTACTACCTTCCCTAACTGTAGGGTCAAGTTTTCTAGTGTTTTGAGTGTCTTCGCTGAGGTGTTTGCACCAAAATCGCATCTCTTTTATTCTTAAGGTGGCACTTAACCACGATGCAAAAGCCCTAGCTAAACGCCCAGTCCTGCATCCTTTCATATGCAGCATCATCAGTTTCAAAGATTTCCCTAGGTTCAGGTGGTAAAAGGTGCGCAGGAGGAACACGGTTGATTGCACCGCGCATGATTGGGACAAGGGACGCTTCAAGATTTGGGTGCGGGTTCCACTCCATTCTAAAATGCATGTGAGCTAAAGAAAAAAATTTTTTGGGCGTAGCTAAACTATACGAAGATTAGGTGTGAAAGCTGGCAGAGCTGTACGATGCTGCATGTGCATATGCATATGCATAGTGAATCCGTCTCCCATTAGCGAATTCATCTTTCTGAAAACGTCTCGCGGGATCGTCTCGCGGGAGCCAACCTCGCGGCAAACACTACGAGGGTTCCGGAAATGATTGGTATTTATGTGTGCAGGGGTGCTTTTCCGTTCATCGCTCAATGAGATGACCCTGTAGTAACGGGGAAGGGAAAAGAGGAGATAGATACTCTCTCCCCCAGATGGTTGGATCTTCTAGGTATTTTGGAACCCCCCCTACTAGCGGGGAAGGGGCTTAGGTGGCTTAGCATCCATCTAACACACCTGCTACACATCAAATTTTAATAATGGCTCGCTCTATACGGATCCTGACACCATGACGCTCATACCACATAGGATACGTATTTAAAATGCAAAGATCTCACTACCTTGGCCTGTCTGGTTTGTCTATCTAATCAATGTTTTTACCCTTCTTTCCCCGCTCGGACTTTCACTCCTCTTTTACCACCCGCTCGAGTCTCCGACTAAATAGCCAAAACAGCAACCACGTATAACTATATCGTAAACGCAAAGCCTCTACTACTTCCCCTAGTCAGTTTAGTCGTCGCCAGCTTTACTGTTTCAATCCCCACCGCTCCTATTAACAACATGAATATCTCGATCCCACGGGTCGTTAAAGTTCGCTTGAGTGGCACTTCCTGGAACCGTTATTGTCACGCTCGTAGGTGACATCCCATTGTAATTCGCCAATTTAACAAAGTACTCCCCCGTGACGTTATGACGGGAAGCAACCCAGTATATGAGACTGAATTTAGCAGTGGCGCCGGTCTCAGTTACTGCTGATATGGGGAGAGTCTGGGTACCGAGGTGGGTAGCGAACGTTTGTTGGCACAGTAACTAGCTTATGGAACTATCGGTTTGTGCCGGGTCAGCAGTCGATTTTGTAGAGACCTAAGGGTAAAGTGAGTTGAGGCAATATTTTTCAACGTAACACGGGAAGTCGACTGTTCGGGAACCGAAGCTAATGTTTTGCATCAGCTGGCTGTATCCTATGAGAATCCAATCACTATGTCACTATTTCTCTCTAGTCCGAGCAAGAACACAGCCCCCGCAGCGGAACTATAAGTTATTGGATACCAGATCTGCGGTCCACCCCAGTTGACACCCTGTCCATTCAAATCAAGCTGGATGACGGCGTACTCCCCGGCCAGAACTGGATCGTTGCGGTCTAAGTGGCCAAAGATGCCAAACTGATTGGCAATGCTGTCTGGGCGGTTGTAGGTATGGTCCACCAGATGGTGTCAGAATTCGTGTCCAGCCAGAAATTAGCCGACGAAAACCCGTAGGTCTACGGACCAAATGTGCTATATTTTCTACCCTGCATCACCCTAACTTGCTCCTAATAGGCCCTCCACCCGATTTAACTAGCTTTCGACATCGTTCAGGCATCTCGGAAATACGCGCACGAATATCCTGCATTGTAATCTTGTCCCATTTGTCCTGCAAAATCTCTTTCAACTCTGCTAATGACCTCCACACTCGACGATGAACACGTTGCTTCAATATGTTCCAAATACCCTCAATTGGGTTCAAATCAGGCGGTTGAGCGGGGTGAACCAGAGTATCAATCCAATTAATCTCTTTAAGTAGCTTAGCCAAGTTCTTCTTCTTGCCTTGAGTTCCATGAGAACTATCATTATCCTCTTGAAGAATCCAAGACCCAGTTTTGGTCAAACGTACTTGTTGAATAGCGGAAATGTAAATAGGTAGTAAATGCTCTGTATAGTACTTTTGAGTCATGGAATTTCCTTTTGGTTTGACTTTAACTTGGTGTGGTAACGACGCTTCCCACTCCAAGAGTCTAGTATCCCATTCTTCTTGTGTTTCAGTTTTGGGTCGACGGCGTGGTTTTGGAGGTTGTGGAGGTTGTTTTATATGTTCTTCTTCATCATGGTAAAAGATTAATTTCTCGCATTTGTAGTTCCAGTTAATCCATGCTGCGATATGTAGTTTAACTCCTCTTTTCTCAGGCCTTTCCTGTATATTTTCGGTATCCTCACGCGTTCCTTCTTCACGGAGTATGAAGCTAGCACCATATGAAGAAGGATCAATATGTGCTTCGTCGGTAAACAGGAGATATTGCCAGTAATCGTGGATTGTTTTATCCTTGTGTTCACTACCATATTCAGCGCGAGCAGTCCGATTTTTCTCAGAGATAACCTTTCTCACATAAGCCTGTTTAAATCGTTGGGCGTTCTTCATACATGCCTTGAGATGACGTATTAATTGGCGCGGTTGGACTTGAATATCGTGGAATTGAATTTGAGCTTCGTATAGTTGATCCCGAACTGGGTTTCTAGATGGTGAAACTAGCATTTTACAAATCTCTTTAGAGACTTTAGACTTCCTCCCTAAAACTGTAGACCGCCGCCGTGTACGTCTGTAAGCAGGAGAGCCATTATCACGTCTTTGTGCCAGCCATCGTCGTGCAGTTCGATCGGTAATGCCAACAGTAGCTGAAATCGCAGCTAAGCTTTTAGAGCCATGGCACCTGTCGTAATCGCGAAAGAATGCAGTTCTTTTAATCGTGTCGCATTCTTTGGCTTTGGTAGGCTGATCTGGAGTGCTGGGGCGTCTGGTATTGCATGCTGGGGGAGCCATGTTATGGGTTAAAAGGTTTAGTTACATCTACGGTGTTTTGGAGT
Source organism: Nothomitra cinnamomea (assembly GCA_022345685.2). Taxonomy (NCBI): domain Eukaryota; kingdom Fungi; phylum Ascomycota; class Geoglossomycetes; genus Nothomitra; species Nothomitra cinnamomea. The sequence continues at coordinate 23,680 of JAJDMX020000272.1, read as the reverse complement.
TCTACACTCGGCTAATTATCAGGCCGGACACGAATTCTGACACCCCCTGGTGGTCGTTGAGCCAAACTCCCTTGGGTGGATTAGGAAGAGTGGTAGTGCTAGCTAAAATTTTGGAGGCTTGGGTATTTTGCCCCCAGTTATGGCGTTATAGTAGGCCCAGAACCGGCAGCCCGTGCGCAAAGCTAGAAATAAGAGTATACTGGTCGGGCACGAATTAGTGGAGTTTGCTCATTACTGTAAGACCCGGTGCCACCGCTGAGACCGTCCTCATTACCGATCTCGACAGCTCGGATCTCCAAGGGGTGTGGATAACTCATTGATGCTTACACACCGCCGTACTTTGATGATGTTGGCCCCTATCACTTGTTAGTTTACAAGTCTCGGGAGGAGAGATTTCCCAATCCAACCAAACCATGAGGAATTCCAGTTGATCCATCTCCATCGTACTCTAAACGTAAACCGTTAGGTTCGACTGAGGTGTAGTCTGGCCATTCGAAATATAGCCAGGCCCATACAGCCAAGGTAGGAGCTAGATTCATATCCGACAGAATAGCCGTCAGTTAGCATCACTTCCGAACAGTCACGCGGGACATGAGCCCAAACAGACGTTCCTAAATTCAATCAACCCCAGCCCGCCTGTATTCTCACTCCCCCATACCCCAAGTCTCCCAGGTCGATCCTTCAACGGCCCTACAGTGTTGTTCCACCAATACGAATACGGCGGGTATTGTCATTCCATGTTGTTCCTACCTGGGAATTGGATGTACCCAGCCTTCACGCCGTTGAGGGCACCAGTGATGTCGGAGGGAAAAATACTAATCAGGTCGAAGTAAACGCTGCTCCCAACCACCCGCGTTGTGTCAAAGTTCACCGCAAGGGTGTTATTTACGTTCGGCGCTTCGACCTTCAGCGTGAGCGTCGTGTAATCCTGAATATAGCCCTGCGAGGCCTTCTGGCTCACCGCAGTTGCAGCCGCCCCAAAGACCTGCGCGTCCAATTTGCTCTGCAGCGCCACGTCGATGCTCCGGACATAGTTTGCTTTCATGTAGAGTCTCGCATTGTACGCCTGCCGCTTCACACTGATGCCCCATAGGCCTTCATTAAGGAATCCAACCTGACTTTTGGTACCCGTGGGGACGTCGATGCGGAGGACAGATTGGAGCTGTGGTGAAAGTGGGTTTTCAGTCGACGGCAATGGCGATGGGGCCGATGGGCTTGTTGTTAGACGTAGGTTGTGCGTGCACTAGAAACAACACCTTGGGCGAAGTCGGGGGAGCCTTGGAAGGCGCGATTTCTGGTCAGTTCGGCGTGGATTCCTCCGTCGCCGGAGTAGTGGATTTCCTGTTGTTAAAGGGGGAATTTTGAGTCCTTTTCAGCTTCGGAGACCAATTGGGATGACCCTGGCCTTGTAGAAGAGCCCATACATCAAGGGCTAGTGTTATTTCTACCAGTGGCTTTAGCATTGGGGTTCAAAGCAGCTCGAGGGTCACCCGAGAATAAAACGCCGGCGAAGACCGTGGTAAAGGCGAGAGAGACGCGCATCCTGACCAACTTCGGATGAGGTTCCTTCGACGACGCAGGTCCTGTGAAAGTGTTGAAGATCCGTCATGGCAGGCGTGTGTGATATGGGCCTGACAAACTTTGGTCATCACCAGCGGATATGGATACGTCCCGCTGATTTAGCCTGGAGCTACTCGGGGGTAGGTGTTATGCAGAGGTCGCGCCATCTCTTTCGGCTTAGTTACCCCCAATCCTGAAAGTGGCTTAACAGACCACGGCCCCAGTGTGGCCGGCATGCTCAGATCCATTGATATCTTCAAAGCGAAAAAATACGTCATTCGAGTAATCTCCATCAATTGGGCCTCCGCTAATGCTAGACCATTCATACGCTATGCATGCATCTTCCCTACAGATTGCCGCGAAACAGGTTCTTAGGATTTTCGCGAGTTTGTTTTATATGCGATCCAACTAGGGTTTAAGGCAATGTAGAGGAAGCTAGGATGTACCTGATATGAAGGGTGCGGGGCACAGTTGCATTTCCATAATAGCCAGCAAGACAACTTAGCCGCTCGCTAGCAACAAATCAAATTTGCCACGTGCACATTTACAATAGTGGTCTCGCTAGTGTGACGGATTTAAGCATATGTTAGCTTGATTCTAAAAGGCAAAATATTCTCAATTTAGGACGTAACTATTGAATACATGGACTTCTACTCCGTACATTCACGAGATATTTCCGTGGCCGAAACACGCAGTCGGTTCCAGATGGGGGCCAAAACTCGACCAACCAATAGGACGCTTCCATCTTACCGCCAAATTCCGTCAAACATCTCAATATGCTCGGTGGTTCGCACGGACCAACGGATGCGTTACCCGAGCCCAAGTCAGCACACGACCAGCCGATCGCGAAATTCTGACACGAATTTCGTCAAACATCTCACATTCGTAATACGACAACACTAACGGGTTGAAATACTGACAAGGAAAGACAGCTTCACGAGATGTAGAGAGATAAATAAAATACTGCGAAGGCGCAAGAAATTGCGGCGATTGTGGACAATTTTCGCTAACTATTACTTTATCCGAATTTCCCCCCGTCGGTTTAACAGATTCAACATCGAGGTAAAAGCAAAAGTGCCGAAACTAGAGCACGGAGAGCCTATCCTTCGCTTGCCCCCATGGCATGGATCAAACATTCGTCCGATGGGGGATAAACCGGGGGTTCGCACCAACCAAATGGCCGACATAGCGAATCTGAGCGAATCTGATTGGCAACGCAATCATGACTAAGAATATTCTGGGGGAGCAGCGGCATAAGTGTGATAGCGACAGTCCGAGATTGGGTTAGAAATCAGGTAAGCTCCAGGAGACATTCCGCCCGCAATCCCTGTCTAGCGTTGGAATCCGCCGTGCTAAGATACTTCTATGACGGGTTCAATTAGCCCCACTTGCTGTTTCCGGGGCTCCCACAGGAGCTTGCTTTTAACGTCGTGTCGTCCCTTCCAATTCTTCTCCGCTTTCATCGACATCCATTAACAACATCACCTATTGCTTCTTTACTCCTTTTATAGGCTACTGAAGCAAGCACAATCAATTCGCACAGACGATAACCCCCTAATACACAACAAGTATGCGCGTCCTCCTCCTAGGAGCCACCGGCCACGTGGGCTCGCGCCTCATCCTCGCCCTCCTCAACCATGGTCACGTCGTGACAGCCTACGTCCGCAGCGCTAGCAAGCTCCGCTCAGCTTTTCCCGACGATACAATTTCCAAGATCACCATCGTCGAAGGAGACGCCAAATCTTCCGCCACGATCAAGAACGCAATTATCGAACACAATTGCGACGCCGTGGTTAATGCTGCTGGTATCGCTGCTGCACTGCCGTGGCAGCACAGCGACTTCCCGGAGATCTTCAAAGCTGTCGCTGATGCGGCTGTGGAAGTCCACAGCTCGGGAAAGAAGATCCGGTGCTGGTTTATGGGTGGGGCCGGCATCATGGATTATCCTGGGCAGAAAGGGAAGCTGCTCGTCGATTTGCAAGTCCTCACTTCAACAGACTATGTTCCCTCAATCCAGTCCGTAGTTGCTAACTAGCACTGGCCGTTCTCACAGCTTCCCCATCTACAAAGAACATGTCCAGGACATCAAACTCCTCGAATCCCTTCCAGAAGACTCAATTGCATGGTCGATCCTCTGCCCTGGGATGATGGTGCCTGCGTCGAAGGACGGGAAAGTTACAACAGCGGATTCAACTACAGATCTGATAGCGTCTGCTACTGAGCTGCCGGAGTGGAAGGATTACCCTGTGCGGTATGTTCCGATTCTGGGCAATGCGTTGAATGTGATAAGCAATATCAAGGGGGAGACGACGTTGGAGGCGAATGCGGATTTTATCGCTAGGGATCTGGAGAGTGGTAGTGGTGAATACGTGAGGAAGAAGGTTGGGACAAAGGCGAGGGCGAAGGCTGCCTGAGATGTATTATGGCTTGTTTTTAGTGGTTTTTGAAGGTGGGGCTGCTCGGGGGCCTGAGTTGTTATACCGCTACGTGCGTTAATATTGCCTTGGGATTCTTCAGGACAGGAGCTGTACCACGTTGTTCCGGGGCCTTCTCTTCCTTAATCATTTCTTTGGAGTATATCAGTCAGCATGTCCAATTTCGTATCTTTTCTTAACCCAACCATTATGCATCAAGTCCTCCGAGCCTGCAGAGAACCCGTGAATGTGCACCCTCCCAGCCTCACCTACAATCGCCTCCGGTGGGCCACTGAATGTCCCTCCGAGATCCTCAGCAAGGCCCAATTCACACCGTCGATCGTCTTTCGCTCATATCCTGCAGCCTCCAAACAAAAACGTCCACCCCCCAACGCCTGTAACAATAGCCTCAACACCTCCTTCGTATCCACGCCCACCTACCTTGGTCCAATTTTCTTACCCTTGCAGTTGTCGTACTCCGAATGCTAAAGTTTCACATCGCCTTCTTCCACAATAACATCCATCCTCCTTATTTCCCCCAGGAGAATCGAATGGGTTTATCGAGGGAAATTTAGCCCGAGGGGTGCGCCCTTTCCTGCTCTCTCCGTAGCCACATTGGCCAGTAGAGAATACCATTAAAGATCCAAGAAGCCGGCGCTCTCGGTAGGGACACGCCTCGAAGAAGGGTTCGCTCACATCCCTCGCTTTTCGTAGACGCACACCGTCACGCCAAGGCATAGTTATCATTAATATAAGTGGGGTGGTGGCGTAAATAGATGTGTTGCCTAGACGGACGGTTTTTCGAAAACTCAACCGACTTATTAAGCAAAATTAGCCCTCAGCAAATTCTTGGCATTTCCATGCTGGCTGCCCACGTAAACTGTACTCCTTCAGTGGCTTCCATCTAGTTCTGTCTATGCTCTGTTGGAGTATCACAAGTTACAAATATGCCCTGATTTCGAAAAAGGGTGCTCGTTTAGCCATCCGGTGTTTTTGGACAGCCACTGCTTTTGGGCGGCCACCATACCTAAACAAACCCCAACCGAAGCCACCGGAAGGGAAACTTTGACAAGACAGCTTAAAGCTGACTTCTTGTAATCTTTATGACCTGACGTCCATGGAAAAACCCGGTCAGCTATTTTTAATTTTGGGCTTAACTAGTTTCAGGCTGTGCGAATGCAGTTTTGTTGCAGTATTGCTGCTGCAATGTAATGAGTTAGGCAAGCTGTTACGAAATTAGGCATTCGTAGGCCCCTGCTTACCGATCGCTTAACTAACCGTTGGTGCAGGAGACACTAATTACTATTGTCAATTGCCATATCGTTGAACACAGCTTATCATGCTATGAATTTTGCAGAACTTAGAAATAAGCATTTGGAGTGCATTTGGAGTACATCTAGAGCCCTTGTGAAGTGTCTCGATATACCAACCCTTAATTTTAGGATGTCTGCATTAAAAGGCAGCTACCTCATTTTGGTGGGGTCGATAGTGGCCATCCAAGAACACTGGGTAATGGGGAAGCCTCTATTTATGCCACCACCCCACTTAATAACCAGGCTTATTTTCATCGCACAAATTAAAAGCAAGTAATCAGCCATTTTGTAGCCTTCTAAGACGTAGGAGGCTAGCTAATCATATATAAATCGACCATCTGGAGAAGCCTGAAACTCCTGCCAAAAATTTCGTAGAGGGTCTTTCAGTATCTTTTTAACGGGAAATTCCGGGCGTGGCGCGGAGACGCTGACTCAGACGTTATGTCAGGCTTCCTTCCACGCTATACCTGAACCGTCACCGCTAAGGCCCGTGAAACCGGCCAAGCATCCCCACTGTCAGCCTCAGCTGCAGGTTCTGTCCGCACTCAACTCCAACCCGGTGAATTGTTCTCACCCAGTATGCGTCCCTGGCGCGACGCGTTGTTCGTGTCCAACAAAGCCCGACAGGATCCTCGCATTCAAGGCCCCGTCATGTTTTCAATACCACCGCGTTGGCAGCGGTACGGCCGACTCATCGTCTTGGGGACCTTCGTCAGCCTCGTATTCGTGACCTACAGGTGGAAGCAGCAACTAGTTCCTATTGCGGTGCCCCCTGAATCCCACGCGGAGGCTACCCTACTGTTCTGGCGACGGTTCTCAGCACTCCTCGCACAGGACGCACCGCAGTGTCCGCCACCAACGCTCACGAAAGCTGCACCATTTATCGGGTTTGACTACCGTATCGACACGCTCACCCGGCCAGACCTTGTAAAGATGAGTCCCGACGACGTCAAGCACATGGCTAATGCTCACTCACGGATGGTTAAGCGACTCGCGGATCGTCCGCCACGGCTACCGTACATAGCAGGCTCGCGAGGAATCGTGACAACGGCGAGCAGGAAATATCTTCCTGTTGCGCTGGTGTCGCTCAGGATGTTGCGGCGTACCAGATCCTCGCTGCCGGTTGAGCTGTGGTTTCTGGCACAAGAGGACTACGATGCGCCCTTGTGCGAGGGCGAGGGTGAACTGCGAAAACTCAACGTCGAATGTAAAGTCCTATCCTCGATCCTCAGCACCGTCCCCTCGCCCGAGAGCGTTACCCGCTCCCAAGCCCAGGTTCTCGCGATCCTCTTCTCACGGTTCGAACACGTCTTCTCCCTGCACCCAGACGCTATGGTCGTCCAGAAACCCGACACCCTCTTCGAGAACGAACCTTACACATCTCGAGGACTAGTACTCTGGCCGGACCACTGGGTGCAGACAACCTCCCCCCTCTTCGGCGAGATCACCCGGAGCCGAACGCCCGCCCTCTTCGAAACCCCCTCCGCCGAATCCGGTCAAATCCTTATTTCCCGCCGCAAACACGCGTCCACACTCCTCCTCGCTACTTACTATAACTACTACGGCCCGAAATACTTCTACCCGCTCCTCAACCAGGGCAGCCCCGGCGAAGGCGACAAGGACACCTTCGCTGCTGCGGCGCGGGTCTTGAAGAACAGGGTATATATGCTTCGCGACCCGCCGCGTTCTCTGGGCTTCACGGACGCGGGAGGCTACCACGCGAACGCGATGGCGCAGGCGAACCCGGAGGAAGACTATAAGGTGCACACTTCGTGGGCAAAGCAGGCGGCGAGAGCAAAACCATTCACGATTCACACGACGGTTGCGAAGTTGAACCCTCCAGAGCTGCCGTTCCACGGGATGAAGGGGATGAGGTTGTGGGGCGATAAGGACAGGCTTAAGAAGACCTTTGGGAGGGATATCGAGAAGGAGGCGTATGAGGAGGTGGTGTATGTTTCGTGCGAGCTGGGTGATGCCAATGTGGCCAAGACGGGAAATTGGAAGCAAAATGGCATCTGCAAAAGAATGAATGAGCACTTTCGGAAGGCCTTTGGGAGTTGATGTGTTGGGGGCTGCGCGCGGGGGCGTGGGGTGAATTGTCGTGAAATTAATGATAGGGACAGGTGGCGCCGAGCGGGTACATTCGGTCTGTTTCCTTTGTGTTATAACTTCGACGATGATTTGAGTGGCCTCTCTGCATTCGCAGGTGCAACTGGAATGGCTAGGGAGTGCAAAACACGAAGTACTTACCTAAGTTTTCGCGTATCGTTCTGACCGCGATCAAATATGTTGCGTTTTCGGCATCTGATCGGGCGGTGTAGGATATTTAGGCTAGGGCGTAGCTAGGGGTTAGTGGTAGGTACATTGAGGCTCAGGTTCGGAACGGGTTGGTTCCAGCCGTAGGGATTTCGGATTGTGCTGATCACAGACTTCACATGGACAACTCTGTTCGGTGGAGCGGGTCCATGAGCGAGTGAATTAGCGTGCCTTGATGAGTCACCCTCGGCGCGAACAAATTCTGCCCCATCTTATGTACCTTGTAGTCTGCGACATACCTGGTTAGATGAAGAGGGTTTGCCCCCGCCGCTGCTCGTGCCGCCGAAGACCAGCTCCTACCCATACACTTTAGCGCAGCAAACGAGAACACCCACACCAACGCTTCGGGCTATGCGGAGCACGCCTTCCTGACGCCCTGCACTTCTAAAAATTAATACACCATATAACCAGCATATTTTAAATCGATTCTGCAAGTTTTGAGTTGGTAGCTTCAAAGTTGCACCTGTAATTAAGCGAAGCGCGTGCCGTCCTGATACCTTCCCTTGACAGTGGCAGATACTGCTATATGCAGTTAGCTACGGTTCAATGCTGTGCCGCCACTCGCTAAATGCACCACATAAAACGTTCGTGCCGGTGTTCCTAACTTTTGATCTAGCACGTATTTTGCGAGGGCAAGCCAGAATTGAAATACTCCTATCCTACGTGTGCACGGGCTCGGCCCGGTTTATCGGCCCGAGCTCAGACCAGTCACATAGTTTACTTAAATGTGGCACGGTCGCTCGGGCTCAGCCAAATTCAAAATTCCTGTCAGACTGGGAGCGAAGCCCAAGAACTTCCTTCAAAGTTGAAGATGCATTTACATGTTCACCATCCTACGAAGTGATACTCTTGAATCCTCGTAGATACTGCTATGGTCTCTTAGAGTTTCAATAATAAGAGTGGGGTTTAGTGGTGCCGTTGCCATTTTGCCGGGTTTTCGCGAAAAGACGTAGAATAATCTTTAAGGTTCGGTGCACGAAATACTACCGGGCACCCACGAGGCGAGCACGCAAGTTGTGAAAAAATATGCAATAAATACATTTGGGGCTGCACCTACATTGGAAATACAGCCTGTACGTTTAGAGTTACTTGAAGCTTCTGTCATATGTTATCAATCGGGATGTGTTTTTCAGAATCCTTCGAAAATAGAGTTTCGGTGGTCACCGCTAATTTGACAAAGCAGAAATTTTACGAAATTCCTGGCTATTCTATTGGCTCGGTAGACACAGGTATTCCACCAATTTAAACTGCTAACTGGAATACACGAACTCGTATACCGGCACGTCGAACATGGCCTCCACGATAGCCACATACAAAAGAAACGCGGGTGAAGCTATCTGAAATTCCTCACTGCCAGGCTCGGCCTAGGTATGCGTTTGAGATTATCTAATAAATTCAAGCAATATAGACTATTGTGCTGATGGTGCTCATGTAAAGGGTTCGTAGATACGGAGATCTCGTTACATTTATCTACTCAAAGTTCCAATAAGCGGGTGGATCGGAGTGTGAATAAATGACCTTAATAAACAGGGAGTTGGGCGGGTAGGTAAAGTAGACAGGCAAACCATCGAATCCTTCCTAAGTTGTAACAACCTCAAAGTGACCTCTCCTCCAAAGTAACTAGAACCATACCATCTTCCAACGAGCCTTGGCCAGACATTTCTGCAAGCATTTGGGCATGCTCCTGGCTACACCTCCACGTGTCCGGATGATCCGCCCCGATTGACCTCTGCAACCCCTCAAACGCAACCGAGAACAGCTCGTCAGAATCATCATACTGCTTTTGCGCGGCTAGCAAACTTGCTAGGAAGAAGATGCTCTTCATGTAATACGGGTGATCACCACCCAGGACCTTCTTCCTGACGTCGGCCACCCTTCTAGCCATTTCTGTTGCAGCCTCAAGTCTATTCTGCTTCCGAAACACCTTCGATAGGTAGCTGGCGCACGTCAGTGTATGCGGATGCTCCATTCCCAAGCCCAGCTCCAGCCCTTCAAGTGACCGTTGAACCATCGCCTCGCCCTCACCGTATCGGCCCTGATACGTGATGACAAGTCCTAGATGCCCCGCTGTCTGCAGGTACCAAGGGTGATCGCTGCCCAGATCCCTCTCCCTCCCTTAGCGGCGCGCCTCCCTACCTCTTCCGCCTCCTTCCCCTTCCCTGGATGGCGTAAAATAATCGACATATCACTGACAGCATCAAGTGTCTGCGGATGCTCCTTCCCCTGCTGACGTTCAAACGCATCGATCACCCGCCGGCTTGTTGTCTCTGCCATCTGGAAGTTGCCCCTATCGCAGTAGAACACCGCGAGATTGCACAAGGTAGTGAGAGTCTTCGGGTGCTCCGCCCCAAGAACCTTCTCTTTAATTCGCATGGCTCGTTCGTAGAGACCCTCAGCTTCGGCGTAACGACCACGTTCATGACAGATCCACGCCAAATCATGGAGGCTGTCCGCAGTGTCGGGGTGTTCCTCACCCAAGACCTTCTCGCGGATACCTAGGACCCGCTCCTTCAGTTCTTCGGCGAGGTTGTACTTCCCCTGAGCTTCGAGGAAGAATGAAAGGCTCGATGCGGTGCTCAAGGTGTCTGGGTGCTCACTGCCTAGGACCTTCTCCCGGGCTTCCATAGTGCGGCGGGATACGCCTTCTGCTTCTGCGAATTTACCCCGCTCCCAGAGGGACAGGGAGAGGTTGCTGGCGCTAGCTAAGGTGTCTTGGTGGTTGGGTCCCAAGATGGTCTCCATTGCCTTGAAGATTTTCCGATTCTGCTCTTCGGCGAGATCGTGTTTTCCGAGATCTCCGAGCACTGAAGCTAGATCGGACGCGCTGCGGAGTGTCTCGGGATCATCCTCTCCCAGGACAGCGGTCTTCCGTTCTAAGTTTTGACAAACCATTCGTTCTGCCTCGTCGAATTTACCTCTACTCCTCAAAACCTGTACAAGCTTGTCAGTGGCGTACAGTGTGTCGACATGATCACAACCCAGCAAAGCCTCTCGAATCTCAACAGCTTCCCGGATCTTGGCTTCTGCTTCGACATGCTGCTCTTGACCTGAAGCGAAGGCCCCTGAATTGAGAAGCAGAATTGCTCGTGCACTGGCTTCCACACTCTTGCCCACAAGAGATAGGACGGATTCAGCGTGCGGTAAGTATTGCGAGCAGATGTCCCACGTTCCATAGCTGCCGTTTGGGAACCTCTCTGACAGCAAGAGCAGGGCCTTCCCACTATGCGTCTCCTCGCCGCCTTGCATGCTGACCCACTTTCTCGCCGACAATTGGATGAGGCGATGCATATCGTAGCTCTTTCCCGTTTGACTCGCAGTGATGAGAGACAAGGCCTTCATCTTCCCCAATGCCTTCTCAAACTGCACCACGCTGCCTCCCCTTTTCTGCAAAAGGCTCTTCGGCATCCCCTGGCGATCCAAAAACGCCATGAGACACAGAATCTCCGCCGCTAGTGAATCATCTCTCTTAACCTGATCAAACGAAATCATCCACGTCAAAAGCACCGCATTACTGGCTTCCGTATCCCTCCCCAATTCCTCAAACTCATGACTGAGAAGCTCTTCCCTTGCACTCTCATTCTCCCGGTATATCTCCAGGAACTCAGACACACTGAGTGAGTTCTCTCGCATGAACGACGACGCCTGCGCGATTGCTAGCGGCAGGTAATCTAACTCCTCCAGCAGCGGTTTGACATCCTCGCCCCCCGAAAAATCACCCTGCAATTTACCCTTCAACAGTACCGTTGAATCCTCCTCGCCCATCTCCGCGACCGACACAACATCCCCACTATTCGTTAGCCTCAATCCAACTCCCCTACTCCGACTGGTAAACAAAATCGCTCCATTCGCCGATCGTGGGAGATACGTAAACAAACACTTCTCCCCATTCTCCCCATTTCGGTCGAAAAACATGCTTTCCTCATCAGCGTTATCAGCGACCATAAGCCAGCGCCCACCCTCACTTTCGTTCTTGAGCCACGTCTCTATCTGCTGGAGGATATCCTGGGTGGAATCCTTGTGACCGGGGAGTCCTAGTATGTCGGCCATGTCGCGGTATGCCTGGTTAAAGCGGGCGCGGTTGCTGGCGTGGATCCAGAATATGGAGGTGGATGGGGAGCTCTCTTTCGAGCGGTAGGCGTATTCGAGGGCGATTTGAGATTTTCTGTGAGGGTATGTGTGGCGTGTCAGTTAGACCGACTCAGGGGCTGCGGTGCGCTAGACGGGTAACGCAAGAGGATGTCACATTGATAGGTAGAAATGGCGTCTTTAGGCTAACTAAGTTGAGAAAACTTATACTAACCCTATACCCCCGAGCCCCACGATAGCAAGCCTCGCGTGTTGTTTCTTATCTCCCCGAGCGGAGAGTTTCCCTTCAATCTCAGCGACGTACTTCTCCCGCCCAACAAACTGCTCGTTCCGAGCAAACGGCACCATGAAATACGCTTCGCGTAGTCGTGTCTGGGCAGGAGCAGTGGTAGTGGTGGTAGTAGTTGCCCGATACGGCGGAGCGGCGGCATCTCCGGGATTGGTGGAATTAGGTCCATCCCAGGCAATGGAGCGAATGCCCGCCTGGCTAGCAGAACTCGAAGTGGACTTTCCGCCATTGTTTTTCTCTTCTATTTGGAGGATCTGTCGAAGGTAGTCTACCAAAGCCCCAGATACTTGCCTATACCCTTCCTCTGTGGTGTTTCCGAAACGTGCCATGTCCATGTGGTTCACGTTGATAGTCTCGACTATCTGCATGGGGTGTTCGTCGAAGCGGGAGGAGAAGTCGTCGACGACCTGTTAACCAGCCCAATAAATTAGCACAGCCACTCGGACTAACTACGCAGCATGCTGCAAACGAACGGCAAAAACGATACCTCACCTTCTCACTAATAGCAGTAACGGCCTTCCCCTCCTGAAACGAATGCACCCAAAAATCCCGCTCATGCATCATCTTAACAAACTCATTCTGAATGTTCGCCAGAACATCACTATTGACCTTCAACGCCGTTAGCAAGCCTTTGTTGGAGTAGCGCAACGAAACGTTTGCCACCGTTGTGAGGACTTCTCCCCACCCTGCCATGCCGCTGCCGCGGTGGGGGGTCCCGAGGAAGAGGACGCATTTTGTTTGGGCGTGGACGCGGCGGAGTTTGGGGGAGAGGGAGGTTTTAGAACGATGGAGTGCCTAGTTAGTTATTAGTAAAAGCAGCAGCCAGCTAGGGAGGGACGACGGGGAGAGGATCCGTCTGCGCACATACGTTTTTGACAATAATCCCACCCAAACTATGCGCTAAAAAAATAATCGGTTTCTACCCCCAATCTTTTCATCAGCCATTCCACCATCCTCACAACCAGTCCAAGGACCTGACGGCTCAACTCACATCATCCAAAACCTCCCTCTCAACTTTAACCAACAAATCCCCTCCCCCACCCCTAGAAACCCGCCCACAATATCAGCATCATATCCATACGTTAACACCCTCACGTTCGGCAGCGTCACTGGGAGAAGTTCTCGCGGCCAGAACACCCTTCCCGCGGCTTCGCTGCCGCGGCGTGAGGCTGCGGATTCGAGGTCCACGAGGTCGAAGGTTCGGTGGCGGGGGATGGTGCGTGTGGTGAAGAGGGTTCGGAGACTGGGTTTGCGGGGGAAGATGGAGAGGGCGGGGGTCGTGGCGGGGCATTCCCAGGTTTTTTGGGGGTGGCCCCAGAGGCCGTGGATGAATATTATGCTGGGCGTGAAGGTGAGGTGAGCGGGATTGGGATGGGTTGTTGGAGGGGTCTGGAGAAGGAAGATGCTTACGTGGCTACGGGCCCACCGCCGCTGGTGCCAGGCGAGAGGGTGGTGAAGCCGAGGCGGTTGACAGAGGTCATTATTTCGTTTTGGTGGATGGGAGAGTTAATGTTAGGAGTTTAGGAGAGAATGAAGAGCTTGTGGAGGAATGAGATTGGGAGAGCTTGTTATTATATATGCTAAGCTACAATATAAAGTTACGCGAGGCTGACAAGCCTCAACCCCGCAAACGGCGTGATCACTGCATAGCTCTCGTATATGCAGGCGGGTGAAGGCTCTTTCTTCGTGGTGATAATGGCAATTGTGCCTTGCGCGAACCTGATCCCCGGCTTTCCTCTCACATAGCCACATGCTTCCTGCTCGTAATTGGGTAAGGCCTTCTGCACTTGGGCGCCTGGCGATGTTTGCTGACGACTGAATCTTAACATTATCTTACAGGCGCAATAGAATAACGCTTGTTGCATGGACAAAATTGATGGGAGTGGATGTAGGCATATTGGTGGGAAACCCTCAATAACCAATTTTTATGCTGAGGCGCGCTTAATGTTGGAGAAAGATAGAAATCGCGTTGCGCGCAAGCAATCGATGAGAACAGTAAAGATAGTAAGGATGATTCTGAGTTGGTTGAGGCTAGCTACAGACGCGACAGAAGAAAAGCTTTTTATTGGGTAGGTAATCATGTGACAGCTGAGTCAGTCCTCATGGACGCTGATTTAAAGTATCAACAGCTTTAATTTCCAGCACTTAATACTGGAGGGGTTATTCGCCCAAATGTAGAGTCTTCTCAGTGGTATCGCCAAAGTGTGATCAAGTAGTTGAATTCGCCGATGCTATACGATATCATCTCAAATGCGCTACCCAAATTGGACGAATGAAGTAGTTATAACGGTTGTATCGGGAACAAGTTGCATCAGAAATTGGCAGAGACTATTGTTTGAGAGAATCTGTAGTCCGAACGTGCTTTAAACTGTCCTTTCGTGGCCGCTGCGCTGCGAACGACATCCTATCTGAAGCAATGTGCTCACTTAGAATCGTATGAAACTTGAACTGGTTCAGGATTGGGAGCCACCCCATGTTACTTGCCCGACTTTTTCGCTTTTATATTATATAGGTACAAGACATCTTGAACCCTAAAAGATACAAGGCCTGCCATCCGAACTTCTCGAAGTTCGAGACCACAAACAAGCACCGCACATGTTATACACGATACCCAATCTAGACTCCTGCCACCCTTCCACCGCCGCTTCACTCATCATACTCAACCCTCACCTCCGCAATCCTCTTAACACTTCGCATATCAACAACCTCCCCCTTCCCACCAACAATAGTCTCCTCACTCTCCCCTGCCCCCTCCAACCGCATCATACCCAACCCGTTCGAGTTGCCCTTCACGCGCACCCTGTACTCCCCACCAGCCTTACTCATCTGTCGCAAACCATATCCCGTGCCGCCGCCGCCGCTGTTGGTTGGAGTAGCCAGGACTCTCCAGGACGCTTCGAAGAGTTTCTTGAAGAGCGGTTGGAGGGAAGGGAGGGATGCGGTGACGAGCCCGATGCAGATTTCGAGTTGGCTGCACATTATGGTGGGGGCGATGGACCTTTGTTCGGGCGGAGTTAGTACGTTACTCAACATTCAGGAGGCCATTTGCCCTGTTAGACATATGCTGCGTACGGATCCGGGGAAAATGGGTAATAGTACCTAGTTGGAGACTAACCACAGCAACTCCGAACTCTTCAACCAAGCCACCAGCGCCCCCAACCTCACAACTCCTGCCGTAACAGCCAGCAACCCCAACAGCAGAATCGTAAACAACGTAACCTTCTTCCTCGTATCGACCATCAACCCACCAATAACCCTAACCGGTAACACCAGAATCACCACGTCACTCACGATATCAAACACACTGTCATAGCCATATACATCGCATTCGCGTCGATGCAACTGTCCGGGAAACCGGGAATAGGATTTGCTGATGGGGTGGCATTCGAAGATCTGCACGGGAGTTATCACGAGGGTGAAGATGGATATGACGGCCATGACGGCCTGGATTGCAGGGCGTTGGGTGAGAGTGGATGTGAGGCGGTAGTAGAGGTGACGATGGACATTTTTATGGCCCTGGGAGGGGGTGTTGGTCCGGGTTGACTTTTTCTGAGGGGGGGTAGGGAGGACGCCTACCATAGCGCGATGCTGTAGAGGATGTTGTAGGTCCAGGCGGACTGTGATCAAGACAGTTAGCATCGATCTAAATCATCGACGCGTTTCTTTGGGTGAGAGGTTTGGACTGAACGGGTGCGGCAAGATTGGATTTAGACGCGGAGGGTAAAGCTCACCTTCATGAACGGTACGAGAGGGATATGCTCCCTATCCCAACTGTGTCTGTCCAAGCCTAACCGGACCTGGGACGGGACGCCCTTGGCCGACTCGGCTTGCCGAGTCATAGTGCTAGGAAAAAGCTTGGCGAACGCCTAACCATGTGGAAGCCTCGTGCAGTCACTTGAAAAAAAAAGGGGTTCAGTAGCTTTGAAACTATGACTGCGCACTATTTAGTCTCCTGCAGGGTGGGTGGGGACTGTGGCATTCCCAGGTGTCGGTGGTTGGCCGTGCTTTAAGCCCCTTAACCGAAGTTACGCAAGTTTTCGATCCCACTGACAAGCGCAGGGACAGCTTATCGAGAGTAAGCCTGCCACGTGCACCCCTTGATCCGAAATAGCCTTAAAATGGGACTGGGCAATGCCTTGTTCGCACCCAGTCAGTCTCGATGGTTCAGTCTGAACGCAATGGCACAGTGTTCCGGCACGCCATTTGGCCAGTAACAAACGGGCGGCTTTGGTGAAACGTGCAAGAAATGCTTGGCCTGCCCTCGTTTGCGCCATAGCTATTCTCGTAAAAGGACTTCAAAAAGACGGAGATAACTGAAGGACTTTCACAGCAATTTTTCTAGGTCATAGCAACCCCCATCTCATCCGTTACGTAAACGGATAGATACTGAAATTCCTATTTCCTGACCGAGAAGGCTGCGCGGCCCTGCAGTCGGCTTCATGCTGAGAACAGGGTGATAGGGTATGGTACTGCGTATCTTCGAATGACTAGGACTTACCGTTTGGTCGCCGCGTTAAATCCCCCTATGGCTCAGACACACCAATGGCACTTGCGCGGCCTCGGCAATAATTCGCCTGCGCCTCAGCGACAAGATCTGGTTTTTATTTTTGTTGGCTCATATGAAGCTTTTGTATATTCTTGGTACTCCTGTAGCGAAGAATTAGCGCATCTATGGAGCTAGAGATAGCATACCGCAGCCTCCGCTACGTTGAAGTATTTAAAAAGTCGCTTAGCTAGCCCCGCTAGGAAATTTAGCTCGGTAGTGGTCCTCCTTACACTCAAGAACACGAGGTTCAACGTGAAGAAAACGCCTGTTAGTCTGGCATACCGTGGGTTACCGGGTTCTTGGCCAAAATTTCCACTGCCCTACTTCTGGCTCTTAGTTGATAGATTAAGGTAGGGTGTAAAATACCTATTTCTTATGATACTGTATAAATAGACTAGTATTTCAGGCATTCGCTAGACTGTAATGCTTTTAAATATAGTATATAAGTCTAATGGCTACAATTAGTATGAATGTAGGAATGCTTTAAAATATTACCATAGTACTAAGAGTTATAAGATTCTTTAGGGTACCCAACAGATATAAGAGTTGCTAGTTGGTCTATTAGAAGATTTTGATTATCAGGAACTATTTTTGAGAGTATTGATACGATTTATAATTTATTGCAATACATTATGAGTAATTAGTTGTTGAATTTGTCAGGCATAAAAAGTGACCAAGTTTCCAGTACTGGCCAAGAACCTGATAACCTGCATTATTGGTTTATATTTAGTTCTTCTAGGTAAATACTAAAGTTTGAGGGGTTGCCTTAAATTTGTCTAAAGCTTTTTAATTAACAAACTGAATATAGTTTTTAAATCTTTAATTTGTTTAGACTAAGGTAATATCTAGAGTACCTAAGGGTGTAGCAGTATTCTTTATGTATATTGTATGCCAAGTGGAAAATACCTATATCTGGTTGCCTGGTATAGAGGCTTGCAGGCTAGTCTATAGGGAATATTGCACTAACTTTTAAACTTGAACATATAGTTCAGTCTGATTTAGTCTTACTTATAATCTTTATATTAATAGAGTTAAATATTAGCTGGAACAGTTTGTAAAGTATATACGAGGCCTACGGTTACCCCATGCACTATATAAATACTTCGTAAGGATACTTGATACTTTTCACATATTTAATGTAAGCTAAAATCTCAAGATTAAATATCATGAATATTCTAAGCCTCATCAGAATAATGCTACAAATACAGAAGTAGCATCGGTTACCATTAGTTTGAATTGCAGTTCCATAGAATTCAGGGTAGCATGGACAGCTTGGTAAGGATGAACTGAATACGAGGAAGAATAGCACTTACTGAAACTAAGTGAGAGCTAAAGCAAGGCTCACACAATCAGTGCTCTCAGCACTAAGAGCATAATCTGCAGTAACTCAATAATTTACCAACATCTTATTTGGAGCAACAATTTCAGCTAGTTACAGAAGTACTAAGTGACTTAATCAGGAAGCGATTAACTATACAGAGTTTTATAGACTACAAGGTCTGGAACCATTGGATATGAATAAAGAACTAAGGGAGCTAAAAGACACTTAATAGCTGAAGAACATATTAGCTGGGTACAGTGAACAGCTTGAGTATAGATGAAAAATTATAAGTTATAATGACTCAGGTTTTATTATTGAACTCAGAATGAATCATGTTGTGAGCTACACTAAGAGATATGTACATCTAGTAGTATGAGTTACCTGTTAGCAGATGGTTAAAAGATTAGTAAAGAGGTAGCTCTAAATACTGTGCTGAAATTTCAGGGAAATCGTCTTTCTTTCCATCTTTATTGAATGTCTTAATAGTTTAGTAATTAAACTTCATATAAAGAATTATCACCCAAAGATATCTTTGGATATAGTTGCAGAAGAACTGTTTTACTATCATAGTATACAAGACTAATATAATT
Source organism: Nothomitra cinnamomea (assembly GCA_022345685.2). Classification (NCBI taxonomy): domain Eukaryota; kingdom Fungi; phylum Ascomycota; class Geoglossomycetes; genus Nothomitra; species Nothomitra cinnamomea. The sequence goes on along the minus strand of JAJDMX020000272.1, from coordinate 5,245 downwards.
GTTCTATAGTTATCCTATAAACGTCATATTATATACCTGAACCTCAAGACAAATTAGAATATAAGACTTTATAAGTATTAGACTATAATATCAGAGTAGTTACAGTCTTGAGGATAACTGGGAATATATAGTTCTTTAGTTTAATGTCATAGACATTCTGAGCCTCATTAGGGACATTATGGATACAGGAGTGGCACTAGAACCATTGAACTGGATCGCAAGCCTATGGAACACAGACGACTTGAACAGCTTGGCAAAGATGAACTGAATAGGAGGACAAGTGGCACTTGCCATGGGAGTGTGGAGACCGGAACAAGGGTTCGCACAATCAACACCCTCAGTACTGAGAACACGAACTATAGCAACTTAATAAATCACCTATACCTCTGTTAAGGCAACAACTTTAGCTAGCCACACTACTGCCAATGAGTCTAGCCAGGAAGCGACCAGCTAACCGGAACCACCATGACTCATAAATGGAGAACTATTGGTCATAGGTAAAGGACTAGAAGAGCTGAAGAACACTTGACAGCTAAAGGACACGTTAGCTGAGTATAGTGGGTAGCTCAAGTATGGATAGAAAGTTATGAGTCATGACGACTCAGATTTCATTAGTAGACTCAATGTAAGTCGGGAGTGAGTCACACTGAGGAAACAGCACCTTAATTGGTATGGGTCACTCGTTAGCAGGTGGCCAAGAGATCAGTAAAGAGGCAGCTATAAATATAGTGTTGAAGTCTTAGGGAAAATATCTTTCTTTTTCTCTTCACTGAAAGTCTTATTAGTTTAGCAATATAAACTTTATACCAATAATTATCACCCAAGATATCTTTCAATATAGTTACAGTGGAACCCTTTCACTATCCCAGTATATGAGACTAATATACTTGTCTCATGGTTACTCAAAGAATGCCACACTACATACCTGAACACTAAGACAAACTAGGAGACAAGACCTCATTAGAGTCAGATCGTTACATTTAATTTAAGATATCAAGTAGTAAAGTAACTGTAAACTATAAGTATTGTATTGGAATTGATTTATATTATACCTTGTACTTACTACTACTAATTTAAAGAGTAGTATAAGTGTATAACTAGTATAAGTATACAAATTCTATCTATATGCTCTCAAGTATAATATAATTTGATACTTTACTCTTTTGTTCCAAAACTTCTTCCTTAAAGTTAATTTCAATTGTTATAGCTTTCTTTTTGCCCTTTTTATTAACTGGGCCTACTGCCATCTTTATTTTTATCTTTTGTATACCTTTTGAAATTTCTTTTATACCAACTAAAACTTTTCTCTTTAAAACTACTTTCTTTTCTATTTTAATAGTTCATCACTTTTGAAGTACTGTGTCTTTTTACAATTTTTTATATTGGAGAAGCTGAACTTGAGTTTTCAGCTATTGAGAGATTTTAGTAAGTAAGTAATATATTTTTACTATAAACTTGTAAGTAGCTATTAGCTTGTTACTATAACCTGCAAAATTGTATTAGACATTTTAAGAGTAATACCTTCTGGTGAAGAGCTATTAAGTAATAATATATCTAATAATTCATTTATAGTTGTTGATTTTAACTCTAGAGTCTTCGGTATTAGAGGTACAAGTAAGTAATTAAATGCTTTCTCTAAAGTAAAGAGAATTAAGTCAGTTCCTTTTCATGCTGATAAGATATTCTTTTTATAGAAAGCTTTTGACCTTGCCAGTTTGTAGAGTTTATCTTATTCTGTTTTCTTAATTTGTTAAATTTCAGTCTAGGTTAGCTAATTAGCTTTAATAGAGAAATAGTATTTAAGTAGCCTAAAAACAGAAATATCAAAAGTCTGTAATAAATACAAAGTATAAAGAGGTATAACTCTAAGAATAATTTTATTGTCCATACAGTATGCAATGAAATTTCCAGAAACATAACTATCATGATTATTCAAAATTAAGAGATACTATTTTCTAACTGCCTTTTCTCAAATTAAAGGTTCAAAAATATAATATAATTACTTTAATATATGAATATTACTGGTTCAGCCTTTAAAGCTGTATTTAAAATACTAATCTTTTGGTATATCTTTAGATATTCAAGTAGATTTAACACTATCAGCTTTGAATATCATAAACGGTAAAAGTATGATTCTATATGCGTAAATTGCTTTATCTACTAAAACTTATACCTGTTAACTCAACTGAACCTTATATCTTGTATGTAGAGTATCATTAATGATAACTTGTATGCTATTTTTAACTTTAAGCTTAAAACCAGTTTCATCTATATTTTTAATAAGTGAGGTAGTGGCGAAATGATACAAGTTACAAAATGGTACAAAATTAATTTTCCTTGCCAAATTTGGCAGGCGAGGCACAATTTGGCCGTTTTGACAATGACTATTCTGCATCTAGGTAGGCAATGAGTCAGAATATCTGAACAAAATTTTATGTTGTAGTTTACACAGGTATTGCCTACCATGCTAACTAATTCTCAATTGAATTGGATAGCAGTATATTGTGTCACAACATAAAGACAGGATGGGGAATAAGTTTTTTCTGCCTGATTTTCACTAAATCTACTATAAAAGTGACTAAAAAGACCAAAACTTCAAGCATAAACAGCAGCGCATCTGGTTGTATAATAATTGCATCCATCAAAAAAATTGTTCTATGTATGCATGAGAAGCAGGGTATTGTTCTTACAAAGTTAGTCAATACTGAGATTAAACTGAGCATGTGTAGACTTGAATATATGCTCTTGGAACTACTTCAATTGCGGTTCTTGCCTATTTTGGTGGAAAAAATTGATTTTGTATCACTTCGCAACTTGTATCATTTCGCCACTACCCTACTTACCTTCTAGCAGTACTTTATATAGCAATGACGGCCTCTATTTTTGACTAGATTTATGCTTGCTTATTTGGTTAATATGTAAAGTAATGTTTAAGCCTTAAGTTTATTAATGTGAGATAGCATGAGAGACTTTGTTCTCTCATGCATTTGCATAAATTGATGAAAATTAGCAGCATTTACTAGTCTAGAATATATTCAAGAGGCTACTCTTATAGCTTCTAGCTTTAAAACTTTTTGTTAGGGTAATGAGGTGGCTGTATCAGCTTTGGCTTTGAAATATCAGGATATTGTCTTACCTGCCAGAAGTGTCTCACCTAACATGTTTTACTTCTACTAATGCTCAGCCAAGGCATATAAGCATCTAGTTGCAGCAAAGGCCTTTATTTAGTAATTGGAAGAAGAAGTTGATAAGGAAAAATAGGGAAAAGAAATATTCCAGTTATAGATTGTAACAATAATATAAGATAAGAGTAAGAGGTCATTTCAGAATAAGGGTCATTCTGATTTTCAACTGTGTCATTAGTACTAGAGGGGAAACTTTTTCATACTAATAACTCTTAGTTTGTCCTTCCATGTACTATTAGTACTAATGATAAATATATTATCTTCTATACTTTGATAAACAGTAGTGCAACAGGATATATATTTATGAACAATAAGTTTACTAAAGTATATGGATTTTCTATAATCAAACTGAAATTTCCCTAAATTATAAAAGTAATAGATGGAAAACTAGTCAATAGAGGAATAGTCACATAGGCTGTCAAAGCCTAAATAGACTTTAATGGCTAATCATAGAATATATAGTACTTTCTTATCTCATTAAGCTATTATTCTTTAGTTATAAGTATTTCACAGCTATAACCCTATAACTTTAAGATTAAGTTCAAGGAAATCGAGATCATTTTCAACTTAAAGTATTCTATTAGATAATATACTTAAGAGCTGGTCATATAACATAATTTCACTCTCTCTAACTAAATTATTAAAGAAAGTCTGCAGAAACTTTCTATTAGTTTAATTGAAGCTATAGTACTTACCAGAGCACAGAAGACATAAGAAAGCTAAATCTACTGAGTCATCATGAATGAAGTCAATAATGTCCTTTAAGTATAAGAATTACAACTCTCAGACCATTAAGAAAAGAAGGAAATTGGTAGTGATATAATTTCAAAGAATATAAGAAGTTCATATTACTGTTCAGCAAGAAAATAGTAAATAAACTCCCTCTCTACAGAGTTTACAACTATGAAATATCCCTAAAGAAAGGGAAATGTCCCCTTTTTGACTTTTTCTATAAGATAAGTGAAGTCGAGCTAAGGACGTTCAAGAAGTACCTAGATGAGAACCTAATAAAGAGATTAATTAAATTATCTTTATCTCTTGCTGGAGCATCTATTCTCTTCATAAAAAAGAAGGATAGAACATTATAACTATATATAGATTATCAAGAACTAAATGTGATTATAGTCAAGAACCGATACCCCTTACTGCTAATCAAAGAATTCTTTAACCAGCTTTGTAGCTTAAAGATCTATATAAAGTACAACTTATGAAAAGCCTATAACCTACTTTGGATGAAAGCTGAAAAAAAGTGGAAAACAACATTTAGGATTAAATATAAGTATTTTGAATATATTATCATGCTATTCAGACTGACTAATACTTTAGCCACATTCCAACACTTTATCAAAGACATATTAAGAAAGTATTTTGATAAATTCTGTACTACTTACATAGATGACATTTTAATCTTCAGTTACAATAAGAAGTAATACATTGAATATATGAAAGCAATACTCATCACAATATAAGATACAGAAATGAATTATGAGCTAGAAAAATATAAATTCCACACTAGTATGACTGAGTTTCTGAACTACATTATATTTCCAAAAGGAGTATCTATGGATCTGACTAAGGTACAATAGTCTTAAAATAGCAAGCACCTCGAACTTTCAAATAACTACAAATGTTTTTATGATTTGCCAACTACTATCGACACTTCATAATCAAATGCTTTAGAATAATACACTCATTAACAGCTATAATCAAGAAGAATAGAAAATATGAATAGATAGATATTATAAATAAAGTCTTTAAGACTCTCAAGAAGCTTTTACTATAGTACCCATCTTAAGGCATTATGACTTCAAGCTACTTATCTTTGTAAAAATAGATGCATTAAACTTTGTTAACATAGTAGTTCTATTATAAGAGTTTAAAAGGTACTTACATTTAGTAGCATTCTTTAGCAAGATAGAACCAGTAGAATGCAACTACAAAATTTACAATAAGAAAATGCTAGCAATTGTCAAGGCTTTTATGGAAGGCTCGCACTATTGCCACAGGGGAAAACGTTAATGCCACAGGGTAAAACGTTAATGCCACAGGGTCGTGATATG
>JAJDMX020000271.1:0-56685 GCA_022345685.2 Nothomitra cinnamomea | reverse complement strand
TACTACATGTTCTTTGTTTTAATTCTATATATAAAAACACCAAAAAATAAATGCTCTTCGGGGCAAACAAAAATGGCCTGTCGATTTAATGTTTTCGCCCTGTCGAACTAAAGAAACGACCTGTCGAAATATCAGTACCCGATATCAAACGACCCTGGCCCGTGCGTTGGCGCAACGCTGCGGTTGGACCGCTAAAGAAATATGCGAACCCCTCCCACAAAAAGCAATTAGATTGCACAAGCGGTGTTTGCGGGTTGCAGGCTGTGACCTATCTCACAGAGCCACAGCGGTACGGGATCAACTGCAGCGGCGCTAAGATAGTTAGAACCCACCTAAGATTTACAGGCTAGATTCTCGAGCATACGAAGCACCTCCGGCTTCGGTTTTTTTAAGGGGCTAATGCAATGTGCCGAAGTTACAGGGTCCAGACGTCGGACCCCCGGACCGTCTGCAACCTCCCATCTTCCACACCGCTACCACTCATTAGTCCTCCATTACAACACTATTGGCTCCACATTCTCGACATGCCTTAGCTGCCACGTCACGTCACGGATAGCCGCTCCCCAGGGCAATCAAGCCACTTCGTTCATCGCATCTTACCCACCAATATGAATGTACATTACTCGTTCAGCCACCATCCTATTCCCCCCCCGTTGCCAGTCACGGTCACACAGGAACAGGGCACTTTAAATTCGGCAACTTCTTGCCAAACCAAGCTACATACCAACCAAGGGCGACAGTTGCACGAATACTGAAATTTATCTGCACCTATGCAAAAATTTGCTACTATTCGTGACTTGGATCCGGGGTTAGGGTTACGGTGGCTCCGGCGACCAGAATAGGGCCTCGGAGCTTCCGCTCTTGTCTTGGACGGCGTAATCTCATGCAGATTTGCAGTAAAAACTCAGCACAACAAGAAATACAGACTTACTAAGACTAAGCCATGGGCTGCGGTAACTCTAAACCGGAACCAACTGCCGAGCCAGCTCGTCCGAAATCGCGAGCACCTCCACAATCTGCTAGAGTAGGGACCTCCCAGCGCCCATCTCGCGGGCCATCTCGGCAACCGTCTCCACCCCGAGAACTAAAATCTCGCTCACGACATGGATCTGAGCGACCCTCGACTACATCAGGAACAGCTCCGTCGAGAAGCGGGTCGTCACACGCAAAACGCAGCGGAACCTCTCACGGGGGTAGATCGTCCAAGTCAGGGTCTCGCGCCGGAACGTCTTCAGGGCAAAAACGAAGCCATGGAGCGGTCCCAGAGAGAATTCCGGAAGAGCAACCCGCCGAAGACGACAAGATAATCTTCGAATTCCAGACCCTCGGAACCTACACCTTGAACCATGCATTAAATTATTATCATAGCGAAGGGAGCGCCTCTGTTCGCAAGATCATTGGAGAGAGAATCCTCTGGTTAGTCGTTGCCAACAGGCCCTCCGGTATGGATCATCACCCCATATCTCTAGCGCACTGATCTCAGAACCTCTGATGCAGAATTGAGAGCCGCTCCGAGTGGTTTGTTCACACACCCGCAGCTCCAAAACCTTGCAAAAGATCCGAACGATCCCCGCCGGAGGCAACATCTTGACGCTTTATGCGCTAAAGGTGCTGATCTGCTGAGATCCATCTCCTCCAACCCGGCGAAATGGACGATTAGTAGCTGGGATTACCCGGGTGGAAGAGTTGTTGTCTACCCTGCCCTCCTTAGAAATGGGCAAGTAGTCGTGGAGAGCGAGGTCTTGTGAGGTCACACTAGCGAGGAACAGGCTTCAAGGTACTTGCGTAGATTGATAGGAAAGGCGAAGTGGTTAGTAATCTAAGATGCTTTAATCTAGATCTAAATAATATATACGGTGTAGTCTGTCGATGCCGCCGACTGTTCGCCTTACAACGGACCATTCGCCCGCTTACTGACCCGACGGATGCCTCGCGACGACAAAGGGCGAGACCTCCGGCCAGTCTTTGCGGCGGCAAAGCAGAATGATCTGTTGAACAGCTCCAGGCAGATCAGATTTCTAATTACAGAACAACAGAAATTCTTCGTACTACGCACGAACCTCAAGTCACCAAACTCCGCAGCGCATCCGACCGTGGTTTCGCTTCCCGAACTGAGCACGCTTGCTAAACGACCGGGCCAGAGTGAATTTTCACTCCAATTGCCAGCGAGTTTTAACTCACCTCTATGCTGTAAAAGCAACAGACGGTCTTAGATGGGCAAGGAAGGGTAACTCCAAAATTCCAGGGCGAAATTCGATATATTTAGATATCCGCAAGGAAATTCGTTAAGGTAAAGAAACACTTCCTTCCTCCATAGAACATCGTAATTCACAATTAGAAGGCCGTAACAGAGTGGTACCCACTTCATGCAGACGATTGGAGCGCATTGCCTCACCAAGGTCCGGTATTCTTACGTAACCCCAGCTGAGGCTGGGAGAGCTTATGCCAAGCCCAATGTCTCAAACCACTAGAGATCTAGGGTAACCCTATTGGCTCGATACACCCGTATAGCAATTCAGGTTGTCGTTTTTGGGGCTTTGACAATGTACGGGAGGCCTCTATCCCTTGAAAAGCGGTGTGCAGGTAGTCTCGCATTAGGGTGAATCTGCGGCGGCTTTTACCAGACCTAATTTCTAGATGCGGTGAACCAGTGCTGCATCGCAAGCTGCGGGAAGCAAGAGCTTGTAGCCCTTTTGTCGCCGGGCCGATGGCATCGCAAAAGTAGAGGCCCTAAAAATGTGGCGAGCCGAGAGAACCTCTCTAAACTTGCAATGCAGCCTAGCGTATAGAAAATGAATTCGGAGAAATTCTAGGTGCCTCGTAAGTACTCTCCATGTACTTAAGAATGTGACCTGCAGGTTCAGTCTATATTTAAGTATCTTGATGCCGCTACAGGTTATTTTAGGTGCACCACGGCCCCACGCCATACCGAGACTAAAGCAGCTGACAAACCCACCGGTGAAGCCCTCTACGACGCAAGCACCTTAAACTATAAACGATTTTCCGGAAGCTCCTTTGTGAAAGCCCCAATACGTTACTACCTCCCGCCAAGTTTGTGATTTAATTCAGATTGCGTTAGGCAGCGCCTAATTTAAAACTCCTCGGTTGCGTAGTAGGATAATCTTGTCGATCGCTTCGAGCCATATTATTAAGCAGGTTTGTTCGGTACATACAGCTATCCTTACACAAAAATATAAGCTATTGAAAGCTGGAAGTGACTACTATGGCCGTACTCAATATGTGGTATATAATTTAGCCCGTGTAGAGAGGCCGCCACATGACAGCGAGTTCGCGAGCATGTGTGGCGCACGGGGCGACCTCAAACATGGAACAATTGACGATTAATTGGCTATTTCGAATTCACCTAAGTAAAAGTGTATTCAGGATAGGCAACCAATAGTAGCTCCAAAATATCAGAGTAAAATTCAAATGATTGAAATATCCAAAAGCAAATCCATTATAGGAACCATGCTCAACTTTCTCACCCTCAAACGAGGAGTTACCCCATTAAAATATCCGAAGACCTTACACCACACCTCCACCTACTACGAGACCTTGTCAGCCCAGGGAGCGCTACCAAGCAGACCCAAAATTTTGCTAGTGCTGCAGCCAGACGCCAGAAATCAACAACTGTGGGCATAATTCTCAAAAATATCAGAAAAATGTTCTCGATATTTGAGATCCATAGATACCCTTCAAGACTTAAACGATTCTCCAAGAACACCAGAGTCGTTTTCGCGGAACGAATCCAGCCCCAGGATTAACCCTTCAAAATTACGAATACGTTCCATTGATAAAGCGCCTGTCAAGCTCGACTAGAGACACAATCCAAGCCAAAACATGTATCCATGAGGTGTTTGTTATGTTAGACAAAAACTCCCTCCTCATCTTGACTCATCTCTGCAAGCTCTCTCGAGTTCTTTCTAGCCGTCTCCCGCAAATACAAAATCATTTCCACCCCCGGCCCGTCTTCGTCTCTGAACTTTCCCTCTTTTCCTGCTCTACAGCCTTCTTCTTCCTTATCATCATTTCGGTGCCGATATCTAACCGCATCGCGAGCCCAAGCTCCTCCATAATACCGGTCCCGGGTACGCGGCCTAGGGGAAGGTGGATTCGTAGAAGTTTTAGAGAAGAGATCCGTCGTCGTTTCCGAAAAGGACAATCCACTCGCGTGACCCCGCATGTATAGAATAGGGGAGGAAGGTGGACTGGCTGTAAGATCCGTCCCCGTTACCGAGGAGGGCACCTCACTCGCATGACCTCGCGCGCGTAGAACAGGGGAGAAAGGTGGACTTATCGAAAGATTCGTCCCTCCTCTCGGCGCCATTCCATTCGTGCGATTTCGGGCATGCGGGGTAGCGAAGGAAGGCGAACTTGTCGAAGTCCTCAAAAGGATATCCGTCGGTGTTCTCGAAAAAGGCATTCTACTCGCATGACATCGCGTTTGCGGAAAAGGGGAGGCGAGATTCGTCGTCCTTCTCGAAACCGCTACTACACAAGTGTGACCATCCGCATCGCGCCGCAGTGCAGGATTTGAGAAGCACCTCCTCAACGGACCAATCTCGCCTACAGACAAGACATACACAAAAAGTCAGCCATCTCCTCAATCCTAATATTCCATTCATCGCCACCGGCGACCTACCTTCCACTACTCCCTTCCCCTCCAAATCATCTAAGACCCTCCTTAGATCCTCCATACACTCCTCCAACACCCCTCCTCTCACCTCCGCAGCCTTCCTCCACTTTAAAACCCACCCCCACTTCCCCTCCACTCTCCCTAGCACTTCGTTAACTTCCCCCGCCGCCTCCTCCGCATCTGCCACACACTCATCAATCCACCGTGCCATTTCAGGGGCCAGCGTGAGGCCACGGCGGGCGGCTGCGATGCGAGATATGAGAGTGGTGACTTTTTGGCAGCGGTGGCGGTGGGTGGTTAGTTCGGTGGGGAAGAGGGTCGTGAGGCGGTAGATGTCGAGGGCGACGAGGGGGGTGGCTACGTCGATGGTTATGTTCATCTTGTCTCGATGGGGCGAATTGGGTGACGAGGCCAACGAAGTGCGACTAGATGAATTTCCTTTGGTGATGGCGACAAGACGAATTTCTGGGGGGCAGTAATATGTTGCACAGTACGTGGTGCGGCTCTGAGTGGGGGCAGAGCCCCGTTGGGCGTCCCACATCCCGGAAAACTGTGTAGAAACGTGTATAAACTACGTGGACTAGTTAGAAACGCGCCTAGAAATATCTCCGAACGTTTTGTTTCGATCAAGCCTGGATATCGCCGGGTGGAGTACGTCGTGCCACGAGGTGTGTGGCGACCGGGCAAAGGGCAACCGAGCCAACTCACTTCGCGGTCCAGACCGGTCTGTCGAGACTCTGGTGCGGAAAAGACCGCTAGCTATGACGTAGATGGGTACAGTACCCTTCAAGTTATTTTTATTTTTATTTTATTTTATCTTTATATCAATATTTGTTGTTCTGTGGCTTGCGTAGGGACTCGTTTAACGTCCAACTGTTGCCCGGCACTCAGCGTATCGCTAGCGAAAGCCCTCGCGTAAGCTCCCCGCAAAGAGAACTTGCTAACGCCCTATGCCGGACTTAAAATTCCGGATCACACTTGAGAATTCGAAAACGGAAATATCGGACCTCACACATTTAAGAAATACGTGCGGAGAATATCCTCTCTCCGACGAATATACGCCCTAAATTTACGCACCTTCCCCCACCGACTCTCGAGCTTCCTAGACCGCTCCCGACATTCACCAGTGAAATGCCGCAAGGTTGACGTGTGGGTCCTCGCTGTCAGCCAAGGCCGCACATGAAGGAGCCTGACAAGATCTACGCCCTCGTTCCGTAAACTACTCACAATGCACTATTAACGCGACCTTTGGTTGGCCAGATCAACCCATAGCTATGTTGTCCGTTGTGCATCCAACAGGTGATTGCGCTGCAGTGCCAAGGGCTGCAGGCCACGGCGAAATGTATGCATTATGTGTGACTCCTTGCTGCGATACGTTGGTTCGAATCGCAAGGCGGCTGGGAGGCGTGAGATTGGCCGAGGAGTGAGGATGGGATTGTGGGGGATAACCTCTCAGTTTGCGGCGCATGTTGATTTCTTCGGGGAAATGGCTAGGAAATGGCGAGTTAGGATGCAGGAAAATTAATTTATACAAAGTTTTAATAACTCGCGCGCACCTTGATAGTTCGCCGCACCGAAACTGGAAATTCTCACGGCACACCGGGAGGCCGCCTGCGCTTTCCAGCATTTCATCGGGAGCCACTAGGCACCGCCGCCCTACCGCGCCTCACCTCCAACGCACATCCCGCAAATGAACATCCCCACCCACGCTTTCAGCTGTCCTACCCATATGACTCGACCCCCAAGTCCTTCCCGTTGGATTCAACATCGCCTTAAAATTTAATGGCTAGCACTCACTTACCTTACGCTCTCAAGCGGCGCGAACGGTCATTGACTCATAAAAACCGTTGGTTGACGGATCGACATCCAGGCAGGCAACGAATAGGCAGCAACCCCGCACTTTGTGGAGCCTCGACAAATGCGGTATCTGAACGTGTACCCAGCTGTGGGGGAAAAGGGGGGGTTAAGAAAAATACGGGAGATATAAAAGGCCACACGAATCCACCTCGAGGCTAGGAAAAATATCTGGATCACACCTCTGAGCCTCCCTCCACCTCAGCCACCCTTTCAAGCCTTTAACTGTGTACCACCAAAAAAAGCGGCCCGCCACCCCAGCGAGCCTCTCCGCACAGGCGAAGCCAACATGCGCCCCATGCCAAACGGCCCCCCGCGCTCCCGCGGCGCCAACCCACCCAGCCAAGCCCCTCCCGCCGGCCCCCCCATCCCCGCAGATGAAGTCGGAATGCTCCCCTCCGTCAAAAACCTCTACGAAGACCCCGGCTCCCGGCGCCGTGGCGGCCCCGTGCACTGGGTAGACAAATACCCCGACGACCTCCTCGAATCGCCCGAATCCGACGAGACGGCCCGGCACGCGCTGTTGATTCGGAACAAACGTTGTTATGACGGGGAGAAGCAGTTAGAGGTTGATAGCATTGTGGTGCAGAGTCCGTTGCTGCGGGAGTGCCTGGGGAGGGTGTTGAAGGATTACCCTGGGATTACGCCGGGACTGAAGAAATTGACGTTTTCGGCGCCTTTTCAGCCGTTTTTTTATCGGTGGGAGGAGTTGGTCGGTGTGAAGGGGGAGGTGGACCGGGAGGAGGATGGCCCGAAGAAAAAGCATATGAATTTGTTCTTCGAGACGATCCAAAACGAGCTCAAGGAAACTGTCGCGGCGAAAGCGGATCTCATCGCGCATAAAGTCATTACCTTCGAACACCTCTGGACGATCTTCCGCACTGGGGAACTGATCTACACCAAGCAAAACGGGCGGGACTGCTGCGTAAGACTCAAGTCCGGACAGTACGCCAATACCTTCTGCGGACGGTTCTACCAGCTCTCCTGCGAGACCGTCGACTGGGATGGACGGAAATTTGGCCGCGGTTCCACTTCCATCGCACTCTGGGACTTCGAGGGCACGATGGAGATCGAAGAGCTCAGCGCATACCCCTTCGAATACCACCCATCGCGAGAAGCCATCAAGGAGAAACTCCTCTTACGCGGGAAGAAATTCGAGGCGCTGCGAGGGTTTAATTATAAATCCTACTCTGGCGTCGCGTTAGGAAAGCCGCCGCGGTGGGGGGCGGTGGTTAAGTATCAGGTGGATAGTAGGGTGATTGTGGATACGCACGCGTATGTGAAGTTTAATACCGATGATGATGCGGTTAATTTGCAGCCGTTGGTGGAGAGGAAGGGTGGGCAGCAGGGGAATACCCCGTACAATTATTATCCGTCGGGCCAGGAGGAGGGTGAGGATGTTGAGCCGGAACATAGGATTCCATTGACGGAGGAGCAGCTTTTGATTGCGAATCCGATGGTTAGGGGGTATGCGATGAAGAATAAGAAGTGGAGTGAGCTCCTCCGTCTTTTCTCTTTTTTGTTCTGGGATGAATAGCTAATGGGAGGGTTTAGTGCGGTTCTTCGTCGATCTGATTAGGGAGATTTCGTGGTCTGATAGGGCTTTTGAGAGCTTGGTCCTGCCGAGCAACCAGAAGGAGCTTATCCTTGCGTTTGCGGAGAGTCAGTTGCAGTGCAAAAAGACCTTCGACGATGTCATTCAAGGAAAAGGCTCGTTCACCTATCATCAAACCCCTCTACTTCTACACCTTGCTAACAAAAATCACCAACAGGCAAGGGCATAATCATGCTCCTCTCCGGCTCCCCCGGCGTAGGCAAGACCCTAACTGCCGAATCCGTGGCCGAAACCATGCGCGCCCCCCTTTACACCATGTCCGCCGGCGACCTCGGACTCAACCCCGACACAGTCGAACACAACTTGTCTACGATCCTCGAAATGGCCACGAAATGGAACGCGGTCCTCCTGCTAGACGAAGCCGACGTCTTCCTCGAACAGCGCACCCCGCACGACCTTGAACGCAACAAACTCGTTTCGATCTTCTTGCGGATCTTGGAATATTATGAAGGGATCCTATTCTTGACGACGAATAGAGTGCAGACGTTCGATAAGGCGTTTCAGAGTAGGATTCATGTTACCATTAATTATCCCGAGTTAGATGTCGGGAGTAGGACGGTGGTGTGGAAGAACTTTTTGGAGATGAGTGGGTGTCAGGGATGCTTAGCGGAGGGGGAGGTGAAGGAGTTGGCAGAGATGAGATTGAATGGGAGGGAGATTAAGAATGTGGTTAAGACGGCACTTCTGCTGGCGGAGAAGAGGGGCGAGGGGTTGAAGAGGGAACATATTGGCGTTGTGATGAGTGTTATGGAGAATATTCAGGTGTAGCAGGGGGAAGAGCTTGGGATTTTGTAGGGATAGCTAGTGGGTTGATGGAGTTGCTTGGAGAGTTCAATTGGTTACGAGTTTGTGAGGCTTTCTGCATTAGGTATTACCCTACGTTGCCATGTACTTTGCTAAAGTTACGCCGGTGAAGCAGATGATTTAGTAATTTTAAGGCAGGTTTTAATACACACCGTTTAAATTTCTCCCCGCCAACCCATCCATTCAGAGTGAGAAAAGGGGCGTAAGACAGGTCACTAGCCAGCCAAACACCCAACACACCAGCACACCACCATATCTGAGGAGCCACGAACAATGCGAAGCCCTTGCTTGCAAAGCATGGGGGCGTTTCAAAGAGTAACCTAGTTAGCCAACGGCCAATCCATTCCCCGTCTCTCCTCCTCGCCCGAAGTGCGTTCTCGGCTAGCATGGTAAGCTTCCACTTCCGACTCAATTGCCACCTCGACCATCTGCTCGCGGGTAATCTCCTCAAGGCTCTTCCTCTTAGTCTCTGGAAGCAGGAAGGTGGTCAGGAGGCCGCAGAACATGAATAGTGCAAAGATCTTCATAACGTTACCGAGCCAGGGTGAGCAGTCGCTGCCACTGCAGTTGGCCTTTGCTCCTCGACGGCGGAGTGGGTCGAAGGCTAAGGCTGTGATGGCGCCAAGCTTGCCAGCGGCGACGGAGATGCCATGGGCGGTAGCGCGATAGCGGGTCGGGAAGAGCTCGCCGGGGTAGATGAAAGTTGTGGCATTCGGGCCTAGGAGACGAGATTAGTTCTACTCGCTCGTCGTAGCTATTGATGTGAAAGAAACGAAGATGGATAGTGAGGCAAGCTCACCGAAGTTGAAGAAAAATTGCGCAAGGATAAAAAGCACTAGGAACGCTCCCCGACTGAGCGCGTTGAACATAAATCCAATGATAATAAAGAGTAACGTCAAAACCGCAAATCCAAAGAGCTGGAGTCTCTTTCGTCCGATGACATCAACCAGGGCCACGGTCATCCAGTATCCCGGTATGGATCCCGCGCAGATAGTGACCAGTGTGCCAACATTGCTGTTGTACAGCGTCTCGTACACGCTCTCATTTTCATCAAATCCAAGCGTTTGCAGCACAGCAGCGTTATTCAGTCCAACCCCATAGAAGGCTATATCCAAGAAAAACCATGATGCGGCCGTCCCAAAGAGCAGTTTGAAATTCCTCCACTTCCCAAAGTAGCGGCAGAAATCTTGGAAGGATGGGTACGGAACCTGCAGCTTGTTCACATGTCCTTGAATAGTCCGCAGGCGCAGCTCATCGTCCACGTGTCCAGAGCGCTTCCCGTGCATGTAAGCCCTCATATCCTGTTCGGCCTTCAAGATATCTCGGGCAACATCGAAAGTATATCTCGGAGTCTCCGGGATGGTGATACGAAAGTATAGGGCCATACATCCTGGGACTGCGCCGAACCCGACAATGATGCGCCACATCTTGTCAGCAGCGAGAAGGCAGGTATCGTGACAGGCGCCGGAGGCTGGGATGGACTCGGTTGCTTTGGCGCTCAGCAGCGAACCTTTGAAGGCAATGGTCACGATCAAGGCCACGAGGGATGCAGCGAACTGGCCGAGGCCTTGCATGGCGAAGACACCGCCGATCATTGCGCCACGGCATCTAGTTGAGGCGAATCTATTCGTTTTGCACAGTAATGAGTCAGTGTCCCGAGCAGAGAGGTGGACATGCGAGGGATATCTAGCATGAACTAGGGGCGGTTAACTCACTCGGATGTGATGATGGCGGACAGTGGATAATCACCCCCGATCCCAACACCCATCAGAATCCGCCAAAACATGACCGGTGCGAGGATATCTAACGCCGTAGAATCGCTTGTGAGCGCCTGCGATATGGTTGTCACGATGATTATGATCAACTCATAACCATACATCCTCCTTCGTCCGATCCGATCGGCGAGATAGCCGAAGAAAACAGCACCGAGGACGGTGCCAATGGGTGCAGCAACTTTTAGGGCGGTCTCGACGGCTGGAGGCACGACGCCGTTGTTACGCGTGTTTTGCCAGTAGACGAGGCCTAGGAGGAGCGTAACGGAGTTGATGGAGAATAGCTTTTATGTGCCATTAGTCTACCCGATCGGCCGCTCATCCTCTCCACCCTGATGAAACTCACATCATATGCGTCGGTGAAGAAGCCGGCGCCGGCGACGACGATGGCTCGTACATGGTGCCATCCGAAGGAAACCCTATCGATCTCAGCCAGTGCGAGACGTCGTCGCTCGTTCGGGTCGACAATGTGGATGTAGTCATTATGGATGTTGTGGAAGGCAGAGTTACCCCCACGCGTCGCTTTGGCGATGAGATGCTGCCGCTCGTACACCTCCGTTATGTTGATAGACATTTTTCGAATCCTACATCACCCTTTTGGCCTGTCAGTGAGGTCCGACCGATAAACCAGTGAGGCTGACCAGCAGCAGGAGGAACACGTTGCCTACATCACCTGTTGCATAGATGTCAGGTGCCAGGGCGAGAGGATAGGCATTTCCTTCTCGTCAAAGACGGACTGGGAATTCTACGATCGCTGGGTGTCCCTGGCCCTTTAACAAGGGAATTATGTAGAAGGCTCGCGCCTTGGGTCTCGGTTCCCGAGGCGAGATGGTCGCGTTGCAGGAGGCGGGAACGAAGCGAAACTCTTAAATCGGCCCAGCACGCCGGGGCAGCGGGGACGGGTCGATCGAACCAGTGAAAGCGAGCGGCCATGCCACGTTTGACGAGGCCCACCGAAGAAACTGCACCACCAATGACACAAGCCCCCACCACGGGACGACACGGTTCGATATGGTTCGCCGGCGCAGCTGCAGACACCCCACGTCGGGCATAACAGACTCCTTGGCGGTGTGCGTTCGTCGAACATATCTCAGAATGACTCCTTCAACGCTACTTTAATTGGTTATCGCAGCGAACATCTGGAACAAGGGCAGTCTCTACATGTCTGTGCGTGATGGCTGAGTTCGCGCTCCTCGTAAATGTATGTTGCACAAAGACGCAAGCACCGCTAATATTAGCGGAACAGAATCCACTCTCCGGAAACACATGCTTTGGAGCCTTATTTATCATCTAATAGAAAGCTAAGATTGGTTTGCTGGAACGGATCCATAAGCGAGCGAATGAACACAGTGCACTATTCAAGCCTCTCAGAGCACTCTGCAGGTCGGAAATTTGATTGAAATAAGAAGCACACCACCGCCCTAGAGAATACTGTGGCCGGCAAACTCCGATAAGAGCTTACTTCTTGCGCATGCTGGAGAACTCTCGGACATGTGGTCTGCCGCGCCAGGTGTTCGTCTATCCTGATTGCGCTAAGGGTCGCCGGCCGGTACTGCGCTCGAAGATATCCTACATAGACAACAGTATATCGACGCTTAAATACCTCTAAAATGATGACAAGATTCGAGCGATTCAGCTGCCGGAGGTGCGCATAATTTTAAGACCATGTTGGGGCGTGATCGACGCATGGGTGCGGCGCAAAAATCTAGTGCTGCTATAATCTGCCGAGAGACAAAAGCACCTCTGGCTGACAAGCTCCGAAAAGCGTTCAAGTTACAAGCAAAGTAAGCCAAAAATTGTGGGAAAAAAATAGGCTTAATATAGTACTAATGGAATCTTTATTCACTCTATTCAAACAAAAAATTGCTTGTCAAAGCACTTATAGTACAGTTGTTATAATATATAGAGAATAACTATATGTGACAATTCAACTTCAATCAAGTCTTATCTTTTAGTTTGTTTTGAATATTCAAGTATATGGCAAACATTCATAGGATAATTATGAGACAGTTATGTTAGTCTGGTATACTGTAATAATGAAACAGTTCTGCTGTAATTATATTAAGTAATATCTTAAATAATGATTCTTGATATAAAACTTAATTATTGTGACGATTTGACTCTAATAAGGTCTCATTCCCTAGTTTGTCTAGGTTTTTAAGTATATGGCAAGGCATTCTAAAGATGACATGAGACAGTTATGTTGGTCTCGTATACTGGGATAGCAAAATGGTTCTACTGCAACTATATCAAAGAATATCTTTAGATAATGGTTCTTAGTACAAAGCTTTATTACTAAATGTAACTGTCACGGATAACCTAAGCCTTATCAGGAACGCCACGGACATGGAAGTGGTATTGGAACTATTGGACCGGATCGCAAGCCTATAGGATACGGGCGGCTCGGCAAGGATGAACCGGATACAAGGATGAGCGGCACTTGCTGTGGGAATGTGGGGGCCGGAACAAGGGTTTGCGTAGTCAGCACCCTCAGCACTGGGAGCGCAACCTGTGGCAACTCAACAAATTACCCACACCTCTGTCAAGGCAACGACCTCAGCTAGCCACAGTACTGCCAAGGGGCCTAGCTAGGAAGCGACCGACCAACAGAAACTACCACGACCTACGAACAGAGAACCGTTGGCTGTGAATAACGGACAAGGAGAGCTAAGAAATACTTGGCAGCTGAAGAATACATCAGCTAGGTGTAGTAGGCAGCTCAGGTATGGATGGAGAGTATAAGTCGTGATAACTCGAGTTTCATTAGTGGACTCAGAGTAAGTCGGGTATGAGTCACACCAAGGAAAAAGCACCCCAAATGGTATGAGTCGCCTGTTGGCAGGTGGCCAAGAGATCAGTGAAGAGGCAGCTATAAATATAGCGTTGGAATCCCAGGAAAAGTGTCTTTCCTTTCCTCTTCACTGAAAGTCTTGCTAGTTTAGCAATATAAGCTTCGTACCAAGAATCATCACCTAAGATATCTTTTGATATAAGTTGCAGTAGGACCATTTCACTATCCCAGTATACAAGACTAACATACTTGTCTCACGGTTACCCAAAGAATGCCACGCCATACATCTGAACATTAAGATAATCTAGAAGACGAGACCTCATCGGAGTCAGATCGTCACAGTAACACAGAGTACTAAGAGACGAAGTATGATGATCTGACTCCAATGAGGTTTCGTCTTCTAGTTTGTCTTGGTGTTCAGGTATACGGCGTGGCGTTCTTTGGGTGACTGTGAAACAAGTATGTTAGTCTTGTATACTGGGATAGTTAAACGGTTCTACTGCAACTATATCGAAAAATATCTTAGGCGATGATTCTTGGTACGAAGCTTATATTGCTAAACCAACAAGACTTTTAGTGAAGAGAAACGGAAAGATGCTTTCCCTGAAACTCTAATACTATATTTATAGCTGCCTCTTCACTGACCTCTTGGCTATCTGCCAACGAGCGACTTGTACCATTTAGAGTGTTCTTTTCTCGGCATGACTCACACTTGACTCACGCTGAGTCCAATGATAAAACCTGAGTCGTTATGACTTATAACCCTCCATTTATATCCAAGCTACTCACTATACCCAGCTGACATGTTCTTCAGCTACCAAGAATTTCTCAGCTCTCTGGGTCCTTCACCTATGACTAACGGTTCTTTATCTGTAAGTTGTGGTGGTTCCTGTTGGCTAGTTACTTCCTGGCTAGACTCCTTGGCGGTAATGTAATTGGCTGAAGTTATTGCCTTGACAGAGGTATGGGTGATTTATTGAGTTGCCGCAGGTTATGCTCTTAAGGTTGAGGGCACTGATTGCGCGAACCCCTGTTCTGGCCCCCATGTTCTCACAGTAAGTGCCACTCGTCCTCATATTCGGTTCATCCTAGCCGAGCCATTTGAGTCATCCGTATCTTACAGGCTAGCGATCCTGTCTAATGGTTCCAGTACCACTCCCATGTCCGTGGCATTTCTGATGAGGCTCGGGATATATATGACATAAAGACTGTGGTTGTAACTCGGTGGCGGTACACTATCGCCCTGCATGCAGTTAGTGCACCAAGAAATGCGTATATGTAAATCCAGGAAGCTACTTCTCTCAAAAGCAATGATTAGTTCTATACTAGAAATTAACATTCTTAAGTTATTGGAATTCAGTCTATCGCATATAGTAGTGCTGAGCCTCCATATACTGTTGACTCCTATTCTTGAGCCTTGTAATGTCACTGCGACAGTGCTCAGCATTTGGCTCGATATTGTCTATACTATTTTTGCAATTCAAAAAGGGCTAGCTTTAGGGCTGGCCCTGATATCACTTATAGCTACCTTTTCACTAATTTCTTAGCCATTTATCAACAGGAGACTTATACTATTTAGTATATACTCTTTTCAGCATAACTTACAACATGTCTTATATCGAGTTTGATAATGAAACCTAAGTCACTATAACTTATAACTTTTTATCTATACTTTAGCTGTCCACTACACCTAGCTAACATGTCTTTCAATTACCTAGTATCCCTCAGCTTTCCTGGTCTTATCTCCATAACCAACAATTTTATATTCATGGATTATAGAGGTTCTTATTGATTAATCGCTTCATGGCCAAGTCGCTTAACAATCATATAACTGGCTGAGATTATTGCCTTAACCAGAGTATAGATAATTTATTGAGTTTGTCACAAGTCACATTCTCAGTACTGGGAGTGCTGATTACACGAACCTTGTTTTAACTCCTACTTACCTTCAGCAAGTACTATCTATTCTCATATTCAGTTCATTCTTGCTAAGCTATATGTGCCATTTTAACTTTATAGAACTGTAATCCAGTCCAATAATAGAAATACTACTTTTATGTCTATAGTGTTTTAAATGAAATTTGGGATATTTATGACAATTATTAAATTAATAAGATATTTAATTAAGAGAAAAGAAAAGATGCTTTCCCTAAAATCCTAATGCAGTATTTATAGTCATCTCTTTACAAATCTCTTAGCCACCTATCAATGAGTGACTTATATTACTTGATATGCATACCTCTTAATATAACTTACAATATAACTTATATTGAGTCCAATGATAGAACCTAAGTTATTATAACTCATAACTCTTTGTCTTTTACTTAAGTTGCCCACTATATTGTGATGATCTGACTTCGATAAGGTCTCGTCTTCTAGTTTGTCTTGGTGTTCAGATATGTGGCATGGCGTTCTTTAGGTAACAGTGAGACAATTATGTTAGTCTCGTATACTGCGATAGCAAAATGGTCCTACTGCAACTTATATCAAAAGATATCTTGGGCAATAGTTCTTGGTACAAAGCTTATATTGCTAAACTAATAAGACTTTCAGTGAAGAGAAAAGGAAAGACGCTTTCCCTGAGATCCTAGCGTTATATTTATACCTACCTCTTCACTGATCTCTTGGCCGCCTGCCAACGAGCGACTCATACCACTCGAGTTGTTCTTTCCTTAATGTGACTTATGCTTAACTCACGCCAAGTCAAATAATGAAACTTAAGTCGTCATAACTCACAACTCTCCATCCATACCTGAGCTGCCTACTACACCCAGCTAATATATTCTTCAGCTGCCAAGTATTCTTTAGCTCTCCTGATTCTTCACTCATGATCAATGGTTCTTTATCCTTATGTTATAGTAGTTCTTGTTGGCCGGTTGTTTCTTGGCTAAACTACTTGGCAGTTATGTGGCTAGTTAAGGTTACTGCTCCAACCGGGATGTAGGTGATTTATTGAGTTGCCGCAGGTTGCATTCTCAGCGCTGAGAGCGTTGATTGCACAAACCTCTACTTTGGCCCCTACTCATCCATAGTAAATACCATTCATCCTCATATTCAGTTCATTCTTGCTAAGCTGTTCAAGCCGTCTGTGTTTCATAGGTTTGCAATTCAGTCCAATGGTTCTAGTGCCACTCCCATGTCCATAGCATTTCTGATAAAGCTCAGAATATCTGTGACAATAAGTCACTTCATAACTCAGGTTTCCTTATTTAAAATTTAGGTTATAAGTTATGCCTTAGTATATATAACAATCCAACTCAAATGAGGTCTTGTCTTCTAGTTTATCTTTATGTTCAGGTATATGGTAAGATATTCTCAAAATGACTGTAAGATAGTTATATTGGTCTTATATACTAAGATAATGAAATAGTTCTACTATAACTATATTAAAAGATATCTTTAAGTAATTATTCTTGGTACGAGGCTTTATTGCTAAACTAATATAATATTTAATGAAGAAGAAAGAAAAGATACTTTTTCTGAGATCTTAATATAGTTTTTATAGCTGCCTTTTCACTAATCTCTTAGCTACCTATTAATAGGCAACTTATATTTTTTAGTATACACTTTTCTTAGCATAACTTATATATGACTCATGCTAAGACCAATGATCAAACTTAAGTTATCATAACTTATAACTTTCTGTCCATACTCAAGCTGTCTACTATACCTAGCTAACAAATCTTTTAGCTGCTAAGTATCCCTCAGCTTTCCTAGTCCCATCTCCATAACCAATGGTTTTGAGTTTATAAGTTGTAGAGATTTCTGTTAGTCACTTGCTTCTTGACTAGGCTGCTTAGTAGTTATATGACTAGCTGAGTTTATTGCCTTAATTAGATTGAGTGATTTATTAAGTTTGCCATAAGTCATACTCTTAGCACTGAAAGTGCTGATTGCATGAACCCTGCTTTAGACTTTACTTACTTCTGATAAGTACCATTCATTCTCATATTCAGTTTATTCTTACTAAGTCATGTATACCATTCCTAGCTCTATGAAATCGCAATTCAGTCTAATGATAATATTACCACTTCTGTATTTGTAGTATTCTTGGTGAGGCTCAAGATATTTGTGACAGTATGACTATAATATAATGTACAATTAATTGATAGTAGATAATCAATAACTTAATAAAGAATTACTATATTAAGTACTTGAAGAATAACAAAAAGTATTTTCTTCTCTTCTTTATTAAATATTATTTATTATTTAGCAATTTAAATTTATTATTTAAGATATTAAAAGATATAATTACACACTATCTTGTTAAACCCTAACTAAAAAGTAATTCTAGTTCCCAACAACAAGAAAATTATATTTACAAATTAAGTTAACTTCAATTAATGTGATGATTTGACTCTAATGAAGTCTCGTCTCTTAGTTTGTCTTGGTGTTCAGGTACACAGCAAGGCAATCTTAAGGTGACCATAGGACAAGTATATTAGTTCTGTATACTGAGATAGTGAAACAGTCCTGCTACAACTATATCAAATAATATCTTGGGCGATGATTCTTAGTACGAAGCTTATATTGCTAAATTAATAAGATACTCAGTAAAGAGAAAAGAAAAGATGCTTTCCCTAAAACTCTGACATTATATTTATAGCTGCTTCTTTACTGATCTCTTAACCACCTGCCAACAGACGACTCATACCAGTTAAGATGTTCTTTTCTCAGCGTGACTCACACTCAACTCATGCTAAGTCTACTAATGAAACCTGAGTCGGCATGACTCATAACTCTTCATCCATACTCAAGCTGCTTACTATACCCAGCTGACGTGTTCTTCAGCTGTCAAGTGTTCTTCAGTTCCCTTCGTCTTTTACTCATGACCAATAGTTCCTCGTTCGTAAGTCGTGGTGGTAGTCATTGTAGTTCCTATTAGCCGGTTGTTTCCTGGCTAGACCGCTTGGTGGTCGTGTAGCTAGCTGAGGTCACTGCCTTGACCGAAGTATAGGTAATTTATTGAGTTGCCGTAGGTTACACTCTCAGCGCTGAGAGCGCTGGTTGCACGAACCTCTGCTCTGGCCCTCACCTACCTATGGCAAGTGCCATTTATCTTCGTATTCAGTTCATCCTTGTTGAGCTGTTCGAGCCATCCATATTCTATAGGTTAGTGATCTGGTCCAATAGTTCCAGCGCTACTCTCATGTCCATGGCATTCCTGATGAGGCTCAAGATGTCTGTAACAATTAAGAAGATTTAAATTATATCATAACTTATAATATTTTTACTTTAATGTAATTATTATATAATTTATTACTCTTAATTAATATATTTTTTGACTTGTTTAACTTTAAAGATTTATCAACTTTCTCTTTTAATTGTCTATAACTTATCTTTAACTATAAGGCTTTTTGATTTATTGATTACTTTTCATATTACTTCCTTAATATCATTGTAGCTAACTAAGTTAGTTATAAAAGTTGTTGAATTAAAGATTATTAAGTAATAAACAACTTAGTTTAACATTTGGTAAAGAAAAAAAAGAAAAGCTTTTTATTGCTTTTCAAGTACCTTTTATAGTTACTTTTTATTAATTTACTCATCATTTACCATTAAGTAATTATATACTACATTATTATTATCTTAAGACATAATTTATAACCTAAATTCTAAATAAGAAAACTTAAGTTATATAGTGACTTTTACTTCTCTTACCTTTATATAATTACTATATAACTTACTACTTCTAACTAATGTATTTTTTAGCTTTCTTAATTAGCTAATGATCTATTAGCTTTTTTTCTTACTTACTCCTTATTTGTTCTTAGCTAGTAGTTTTCATAATTTATTAGTTACTCTTTATATTATTCCCTTAACATAGTTATAACTAGCTAAGTTTATTAAGCAAAAGCTATTTGACTAAGGTATTGTCTTATATTTTTCAGTTACTGTATATAGCATATAATATATAAACCTAATAGTTTATACTTTACTACTTTAAGTGTTACATCTCTAGTAAGTTCCATTGCTGTTCATATTTAGTAATCAGCTCTCCTGACTATATGCCATATCTAATAGGGTCTTGTTCATAACCTAATTCAATAGTTCTTGCATTATTATTGTTGTCATATAGGCTATGGACGGGGGTAACGAAGGCTTAGATTTAGCTATGAGGAACTACTATGTAAAGAGTAACTACTAACTACGATCTACGTAGGGAATTCTAGGTGGCTTATATGCTACCGCCAGCGGCGCTTAGGCCTTCAGAAAGGCCTATGGGGGCTCCGGATCATAGGCTTCCGGGCATGACCAAGCTGGAAGCTTATGGAGCCGGTAACAGTCCTGAAACGCGGTAGCGCCCAGGGCGCCAACCACAACAATTATATTATTTATAGCATTCTGCAGCTTGAGGCCTAAGATGCCTGTAATATTGCTATAATAGTAACTAAAGGGTGACCTGTGACTACAGTAAAGGAAAGATGTCCTGCAGGCCTAAATCAAGCAACTAGAGCTTGGCAGGTCACCTTGACCCTTCGGGAACCCTCTGCCTTTGAGCGTATCAGAACCAGAGGCCAGGGCTGACAAGCTCAGGGCGAATAAGTTTTCTTACCAATTTCGTGTAGCTCCCTCCTGTTGCCCTAGATCTAAATTAAACACCAAAAAATAGCCCCTTTAGGGTAAACGGAAACACCCTGTCGTTCTAACGTTTTGCCCTTCGAAATAGCAAGACCCTAAGTCTAACAATCTGATGCCATTCAAGAGATTGGCAGTCTTGAAGGTCTCGCAAGCTAGCGCACGAAATTTGCTGGCATTGGACATGTAACGTCTCCAATATGTGTTCTCTCGTGGGTCAAACCTTTCCTCGCCCTCCACAGCCATAACAAAATGTCGCATTGCCGAGACCAGCGGTCCCAAAACCTCAGGCGTGGCATCTTCGTGGTCGTAATTGAGCAAGCGGTCTGGCACGGCCTAGATCAAGATGTTTGCTGTATCTTCAGCGAAAAAGAAACAAAGCAGGCTGAGAGTGAACACTCGGAGACAAACAAGGCCAGAATCACCCTTGGACGCAATTGATGCACTCGGGAGTGCTAATGTAACTAGTCTGCGGCCCGGCTGAGCTGCGGCACCACGAAACGTACTTTCCTGACACAAGGCGTCATATATCCGTCGGTTAAGGGTGCTGGCCGTTATCAGGCTCGCGCCTTTCGGCGCGATGACGCCCTGAAGAGACTTACTCTTGTCCAATGTCTTTCACCAAACATACGCGCCAACATTTAAATGAACCGCCGCCTCAACACTCATGGGATAGAGAGCTGGCTCAGAGGCCTTGCGTTGAGCTGGGAACCCAACCCTACGCGATGAATCAAGCTTGTGACGTGCGCGAAGTGTTCTATCGTCGCAATCGGTTGCGCCCCACGGTTATTTTAGGGGCAAGCCCCGGTTCAACAGTAGGGGCGACGAGTCTAGCCAGCGGGGGCTAACGTTTGCCAGGTAGGAAAGTTCGGGGAAAAGGGCCTGCTGAGAATCGCGAGAATGGTATTCTGGAACTGCGAGGCTGATAGCACCGAACGAGATCGATGCCAAGCCTTCAACGGTACAGCAGACTAAATCGAGCCTCAGGCCAAAACTCGTATTCGGCAGAGACCAGTCGCATCCAGACCAGCCAGTTACTGTGGCGAAACCAATTTCTTTCTTTCTTTTTCCATCAGACGAACCATAAGGATGCAAGCAGCGCCGGTGCAATTGCGATTTGCTCTGCCTTCCCGTACGCTTCACTACGCTGCGGGGGGGCCGACGGCTGCACCACCCATTGGGCCCGCCAGTCCGGGCGCACCCACACCCTGCCATCCACAAACTCCATTACCCCCACTAATAAAAACCCACCATGCCCACTCACATCCACCACACCCATTGCGCTCCACCCCACCGTGCCCCATGGCGCCCCACCACCCCACCCAGCAGCCGTTACTTAACCGACACTTATGGGCCTAGCCAGCCAACCCACTCTTTACCCCTCCCTCTCGGCCTGCTCAATTATCAGTCAGATCAACCTTCCACCTTTGCCCTACCTGGCGATCGCGAGAGTCCCTAATCAGCGCTCCTTCACTTTCCAACTCAGCTCACGATGACGACAACTGTCACTCACGAGAACATTGAACCCGACGTCCGTATCCTTCTCCCCTTGCGTCTATTTAACCCGGCTAGAACCCTAAAGCGCCACTGACGCGACGCGCAGGTTAGGTACGATACTGACAATGATTCAGCCTACAGTGAGGGAATGTACGTCCTCCCCAATCGATCCTTACTCTACGGCGTTCATAACACTCACTCACACGTTGCGATCCTCCCACAGGGCGAGCTACACCACCTCAATCACGTCCAGCGCGTTCGACTTCAAGTTCGCAAACCCTAGTTAATCAGCAGTCACCTCCGTGCAGTGTCCTGACTGTACGACAGATACGAGAACGGTCGACGCTATCACAAGTTCCGGGAGGGTGAATACCCATTGGTACTGCTCCCTATTCCTACCAATTAGGATCTCAAGCTAACCAGTCATTCAGCCAAACGATGAGAAGGAGCAGGACCGGCTCGATTTAGTTCGTCAGACCTTCCCTCTCAGACATGGCGTGGAACGAATCAAGGAGGCGCTGACCAGTCTTTTTCCAAACTAGATCCACCACTTGCATTGTATGATCCTGGGCGGCCGTCTGCACCTCGCACCGCTTGGGGAGGATCCTGGTCGTGTTTTAGACCTTGGCACGGGTACAGGTGAGAGCGGACAGGACACCGTCGGCTGCCATTAGCTTAGCTTAGCTGATGGGGCATAGGCATCTGGGCTATTGATTTCGCAGAGTTCGTCTCATCAAACATCTTCTAGTGGCAACTTCTATCTTCCATTACACCTCGAGCTAACCTCCCACTCCCTCCCCATCATAGTGAATATAAATCCGCTACAGTGCTCGGTACGGATCTCTCTCCCATCCAACCTCGCTGGTACGCCTCTCCATACCACTCCCTCCTTTAACTCTACACCTTTACTCATACTTACCTTCTCATCTCAAGGGTCCCACCGAACCTGTCCTTCGAAATCGACGATGCCGAAGCCGAATGGCCCTACTCAAAACCCTTCAAGTACATCCACATGCGCACCCTCGGCGGCAGCATCCGCAACTGGCCCCACCTCCTCAAACAAGCCTACAAGCACCTCGAGCCTAGCGGATGGGTTGAGCTCCAGGAGTACGAAACGACAAGCAAGAGCGACGATGATAGTTTCCCTAAGCCGAGCGCGTTGTTGCAGTGGGTTGATAATCTGAATCTAGCTGCTGAGAAGTTTGGGAAACCGACAAACATTGCGGACCAGTTGAAGGGGTTGACAGTTGATGCGGGGTTTCAGAATGTGGAGGAGACGATTTTCAAGGTGAGCCCTTAATTAGGCACCCCATCGCGTCGTTCTGCCACGGCATTTGGGCTACGCGTGCTCAAAAAAGCCATTGTCGCATCCTAGGTCCCGATGACACCCTGGGCCAAAGATCCCAAACTCAAGGAAATGGGCCGGTACAACCAACTCAGCATGTTTGAGTCCTTGGAAGCTTACACGCTGTTCTTGTTCACAAACGCGTTAGGGTGGACGAGAGAGGAGGTCGAAGTTTGCCTAGTGAGCGTGAGGAAGGAATTGAGGGATCCGTCCATTCATAATTATTCCACTTAGTAAGCTCCCACATATCGCCGCCGAATCTTGCGAGATGGGCGATGGACTGACGAGACCGTATGCAGCCACTTCATCATCGGGCAGAAGCCCTTGGAAGCGGCTGCTACCTGAGAATAGCGGTTGTAAATGCCCTAGCCGACGAAACGCATGTGTAAGGGATACATAGCTGGTCATATCTTATGATTTCCTTGCTTCTCTATTAGTTACTGTTTGTCCTTGGTGTATTTCAATACCTGGTATTCGTTTACCTAAATGCTTAAACTTCATCACAGTTACACATAGCATGGAGGCAATAGTTAGGAACCCAAATGACAAAGGGTCTCATAGCCTGAGTGTCTCTCTCAGTAATATTTTTTAGACCGTTGATCATTGCGTTGGCTCTGCACACTTGCCAAGCAAGGCACCAGTACAATTAGGATATAGATGCTCTGCACGACACGCTGTACTTTATCAACGATGTCGTGTGAAACTTTACGGATTGCCGGGACATATACCAGCGTTACCGCCTCGCCAATAAGACCAATCTAAACATAACCCCATAATTAATTACCACTCGTCTCCAGAGTCTGACTCTACGGTCGCCTGAAATTCCTTCTTCACTTTCTCACCCCCTTCCACTGCTGCTGTTGTTGCTGGTCTTTCCGCTCTTCCGCTCGTCCCTGACTCCTCTTCGCCTGTCCTTCATCCTCGCCATCCCTCCTGAGAACCTGCCAGCCTGGCCTCTCCTCCATACCAAAAGCATACTTCTCAACCACGGGCGGAAAGAGCCATAGCTCCCTTACGACGTGCTCTCCAACTCCGGCTAGCCTCCCCACCTCCTCATATCTCCTCTCCTCCTCAATTTCTCGACAAGCTCCAACCCGTGTGGCGAGAAAAACCTCTCAAGGAATGTGCCAAGCCACCCCTACCTACAGCGTAAACCCTTCAATAGCGACTCGAAGCACATCCTCCCTTTTCCTCCCTCGGTCTGGGATGTTCACGTGTATCTCTGTTGTCCAGGGCCTATCGAGTAGGCTAGCCTGGAAACGGAGGTCACCGTACATAATACTAGAAATGCCGAGAGAAGAAAGGAGAGCGTGTTTTTGGTCTTGTGGAGAAAAGAGAAGAAGGTGCAAGGCGGCTAGATAGAGCGAGCCGTGGGTTTGAGTTGAGAGGAAGGTTTTGCTTAGAAGAGTTTTTAAGTGCGCGGGGTTGCTCCTGTGCGAGCGAAAGTGTCAGTCTCACAGACAGCAATAGAGGTGCCAGAGGGGGTTTACACTGATAGGAGCCCAGGCGGTCAAGGGCTTCGAGTGTCTTGAGGTACTCGTACCACCGATTGAGGTGGTGGACAATAGATTGGCGGTAAGTGAGGCCCGCCCAGATTTGGATCTGGTCAACGATATTGAGAAGTTCCCGCGCTGAGTGCTCTTTGCTGATATCGCCCGTCTAAATGTCATAGAGGAGCTGCATGATTTATCAGCCGTACTCAAATTCACTAATAGGCAGCACAACTGGGCGAGACGCAGAATCACTAGGTCACCAACGTAAGACCGATCATGCCTCAGAACAATTTCGCCCTTCCAATCTTCCCCCCCAACACATTTCTTTTCAACAGCAACCTTGTTTCCACCCTTTGTCTTCTCATGCACACGACACGCATACACCGTCCACCTCATCCCGCAACTCCAAATTCCAAACGCCTGCGCCCCTTCTCTATGACATTCTCTTCCATTTCCTCCCCATGGCTTTGTTTGCCCCGCCAGTTAATCAGCCATTCCCAACACCGCTTCCATTACCTCAAAAAACTACCAATCCGGGGCGCCATCTATCCTGCTCCCAGCCCCGCTCACCTTGTAGATCGCGAACGGAAACGCGAGGTCCGCGGGACCCCACTTCGGGTCGACGAGAAGTCCGCAGTGGCGGTGGTGGACGAGTTTTGTGAGGCAAGAACATAACAGAGATTGTTCGTCCGACGTTCTTGCTCCAGAGTAAGTTGTGAGGCCGAACATGCGACCGGGGGACGGTTGTCCGCACTTTTATAGGAGGGCTCAGTATCAGTTTTGAAGGATGCGGGAGTGGGGGCGTTATATTTATGGAAGTCGCTGGGATTAGGATAGACATAGAACACGGGATATTGCACACTCATGGGATCTTGGACAAAATATAATTCAATTCGCTCAGAAAACGAACAAACGACCAACAGAGCAGCCAGGCAGTATAAAGGGCTGTAGAGCGACTCTGTGGACCTCTCTAACATTGGTCTGGGCTGCGTTGATGGGTTGGGAACGTACTGTGCTACTTCGGGTAGTTCTGCCTAAAAGCGCTTTTACGACCACACCACGCTATACACGATAGTATTAACTAGATTTCCTATATAAATCGGTTCTGCAAGGTGGATTATATGCTCTAGACTTGCTATTTTGAATGCTGATTGATTTTCCACGTTCCAATGATCAAAAATGTCGAAAATAGGCTATCCTTGAGCCCTAAAGTTAATGACTTTGGATCTATGTACTTTCTAAGCCAGAAAGTCACATTGATAAGTAATGTAACTCGCCAATAAGCCTTCCAGTGTGTTAAATAGCAAACTAAAGGGTATTTCACTTAGTAGACTAATAATTCTAGATATTTTAAACGAGGCTTTCATCACCGATACAGACCTTAAAACGCTAGAAATTTTTTAAATTCTTATGTATCCTATTAAAAGAGAGAATAAAGGTCACCACATTACCTTTGCCCAGCCCGAAGCTGTTGTTTTTGATCGACCGTTCGACCAAAGCCAAAAACTGTCCAAGATCCCATAAAATGTTCAATATCGCGTGTTTTACGTCTAGGTCTTTAGCCCGACTTTATGCTTTGCTTCCAAGAGCGCGGGATACGTGGCTCAGCAAGGGATCACTAGCACCCCAAGCAGTGGGTCACTTCTCATCCTCCCAAAGATATCACGTAGGGCGTCGACCTGGCGATCGACTTCTCCCTTCTTAGATTTGCGAGCATTCTTGGATGCTTTCTGTGTGCGTACGCGACATGAATCTTCGGCAGGAGATGAAAATCCTTCAGCAAGGACACTGGGAAGCAAAGTGTGGTTGCCAAGCGTGCCTGGAACGCGGCCGTGGATGATATTGCCTTGCTTAACGGGAATAGTAGGCTTCTGTGAAGGAGAGCGGGAGCGCTTGCGTTTGGGGTTTCTAGGTTGAGGGGTTAGCATGGCTTTGAGAAATAAAAACAGCTGCGGGTGGAGGGGGGCGAACGGGGAAGTTTCGGTGGTGTGTATCGCCATTTTACTAGATAGTATGACAGGGTAGTTCTGTCGGACGGATCAAACTCCTCGAAATCGAGGACATCTGTAGGATTATGAAGTTCAAGGGTAGTTAGTTCAATCCGAGTCCCACATTCTCCGCAGATCCAGAATCTGCTCCAAAGCTGCCGTCGAGATTTGAGGGACCCTCGTCTCGCAGTTGCCCGCCTCCGCATGGGTCATTAGGCGCCCGCCCCCAACTTTCCTTCCTACCAAACCCTCGGCAATATGGACCCTTGGAAGACAAACTATTGTAAATTAAAATCGAGGTTTTGGCGGAAACTTAAAACGAATCAGCGCTTTAGCCAATATTATCGTTCGTTTACGGCTGTCCCAATTCATCACCACACTCCTAGCATACGCGCGCGTGATGTCAAACGAAAGACACGATTCAGAATAGTTCCTTTGGGCATGGTAACTAACCAACTTCCACCCGGACCGTCCATCTGTAAATGTGATTTTCCCAAAAAACTGGGTATTAGACAACTGAGCGAAATTCATACCAAACCCCTATATCGTCTGCGGCTCTAGCAACGGCACCACTTCTAATTCAGCCGGAACCACGCTCTCTTCGCAATTTCTTTAGAGTTGCTTAAATGATCTCAATCATCTAGAATATCCATTCTACTATCTAATATCTATAGTTTCGCGCTATCTGGCAGTCATGTGATTGCCCCTAAGTGCGCAACATGCTTTTCAAAGTAGAGCAAACTTACGGCTACAAATTTCACTGACTAATAGTCCCAACGTAACGGTATATGTATTGCGCTTTAAGGTAGTAAGTACTTCAAACCGTGCCCCCTACGCAGCTACGTGATTTAGCACTGTTCTTCATTCTCAACCCTCCCTGAAAAGAGACGAGTGCTAGCGGAGTCTGTACTCGCCCAGCTTTAGCACCCCAGCGCTCGCTCCTCGATTCGGGTATACACCTTACGCTCTCCAAAGCAGGCCAACTTCACCTCGTAAATTAGTTATTTAGCAATCCAAATCCGGATGACCGCTGCATAATCTGTAACACATTCGTCTCCGTTAGGTACCGCTTTATCCAGAAGAATCAACCTCCGAATATTAGCCACTAAAAATGGGGAGTATGTCCCCGCGCATAGCTTCTCAACCCATTCGGCAACCTCTTTACCATCTCTAACCTTTAGCTTCTACGCTAATGGAATGTCCCCGCCAAAGCCCGGTTGACGATAAAGCTGAAAGGCACCGTCTGCAGGACCCAGGAAGAGACCGAACGCCTCCATATCCTTTTCTCAGCCCTTGCAATGGCGTACCCCTTCCGTCTCGTATCAGTTTGACCGTGCTCAGCGAGAAGACGGCATCGCCAACAGCTTTGTCTCGCGGAGTCGAGGACATGGGAATTAAATTTCTTGCACTGCTTGTTGGTTCTGATGTCAACGAAGCGCGGAAAGTGTGTCCCTGTCGATTTGGTGCAATTCCGTTAGCACAATTGTGGTTGAGAGTTGAAAATACTGCCTGCGGGGACGCCGGTTGAGGATACTACATACCGGTTCTTCTGCACCTTTCCGTCTTCCGGAAATTCCGCAACATGATCAACCCTCCCCCCCAGGGTGTTCATACACTGTTCGCACTTCATATAGAACTTTCAGCCTCCCCTGTTCAATCCCATCTTGCGCCATCTTCTTAATATGCTTGTCCTCCCCCATACCTACATATCCAACACGGGGTCTTCATTTCATGTTCTCTCGCCGCCCCGTTTCCAATGAAGGAATCGCCTTGCCTAAGGCCTGCTATCTCCGGCATTCAGATGTGGACGAAGTTCGTCCAGGACTCTGTCACCGACTTTACCGTACGGGAAGGAGAACATGGGGATTCCTGTCCTCGACGGAAAGGCTGCGACAGACGCTCAGTCCGTATATCTATACCTAGAATTTAGAGTCGAGGCTGTTGTCTTTCGCGTGTTAGAGGGCGGTGTTTGTACTTTTCCGTTGGGAGCCTAAAGTGAAGACAGACATTTGCCAGCAAAGAGGAGAGTCATGGTACCCGCTCATGCCGCAAGGGCTAATGATGCTAATTTATACCCCTTTTTACCAGAAATACCTCCCCCGAAGAAAAATCTTGGTAAGTTTGCATCACGCTTTTTGTATCTCGCCGTTCGGTCGACTTTGACTGTTGCACTAACGAGCTGTATGGCGGTGACAAATATTTTCGTTTTTATCCGGCGATGAATTCCACCTGAAAAATCCGAGATACCGTTTCGGGGAAGTAAATTTTGGCAAAAAACCGATGTTTCTAATTATTAGCCCAAACCCGGGCTTAAACTGGACCACTTAAACTAAGAAAACAGGCGAGCTAGGAAGCCTAACACACAAAGAAAAACGGGCATAATTGGTGGATAAGACTGTGTGAACTAGAAAAGTTATCTGATTGTTGGACTATTGGGAAAAATGACAAAAATACGCTAGTCATGCTGAGAATTACTAAAGCGCGGGTAAACTCCGAAGAACTAGAGTTCCCGGCTTCGCAGGATAAATATGCAACGAACTAGAATTTATCGAAACTCTTGGGTGCAGTGTGGGTCTAGGGGCTCTGGCGACGTGGAGTACATAAGTAAGAATTTACAGGGAAATTTTCCACTTCGTCGTTGTTCGATCACCGTTTTATCATTCCTGCTCTCTGGTTTGCATCGGTTCGGACACGAGTGTTTGATCGACAAAGCTAACGCAGGTGTTGCCGAAACGGCATTAAAGCGGCCTTTTTCGAAATTCTCAGCCCCGATTCTCCCACACCTAATGAATATTCTGGGCCGTCGCGAATCTGTGCGCGTATCTACACAACGAGCCTGTGCGACGGTTAATTCACAGCGCATTTGGGCGGGTCTGGACTCTGTTGAGGAACAAGTGAACGAGCAGGAATAACTTTTGTCATCCGTCCAAACTTTCGCTATGATCATCACCTCCTTCAATTTCCGCCGAACTCGCGAACCGCCCGCTCCCAGAAAAAATCGCTTAAACGGAATTAAGTGAAATTAATACTTTTCAACTAGAGTGCTGTGACTCTTTCGCAAATTCGAGCGCTCCAGCCCAAAATAGAGTTGAGACACATTGTGTACAGGGGGACCCTCCGATGGCTATTTGGACGAGGCATTCAGTGCGGATAGGCTTCCACGTTGATTTTCACAGGCATTCGGCGGCGGATTTGTTTGGTTTTTCTAAGCACTGCCGCCTTTCTAATTTTACTTTTTCCGTCTTGGCGCACAACACGTGATGCCCGAAATACGGTACCCGCCACGACGCTGACACCTAACGAATACGAAACAGCGTCTTTATGGCGTGGGTGCGAGGGCAATAGAGTATAAATTCAGCTAGTCTAATATTAGGCTAGGCTCCAATTGAGTCGGAAAACGCTTCTGCCAGCAAAACGGAGTCGGTATCTATCCCCCACGGAGTGAATGTGCAAAATGTGCGTGATTTTCGAGAGGGTGAGCTTATCCGTTGATCTCGAACGGCGGAATCACCGATAGCGTTGCTGTCGAAGGTATAGTAGAAGCTTATCCTTGATCTCGCATGAATGATTTAGAGATAGTCAGAGATAAGTGGGGGTAGTAACACAGAGACGCAGAGCTTGATAGAGCTTCGGTCAGAATGTCGCAGTTCGGTGATGCCGTGAGGGATTTGTGGGTCGGCAAGCGGGTTCTCAGCCTTACTGCACCTTCGCCGTGTCGCTGCGCTCGGGCCGGATTTAATTCCGAGTTACCTAACAGACTATACGTGTCCAACTCAGCGGTTTTTGCCAAGATCACCGCTTCACCGCTGGGAACCCTTCGTCACTCGGTCTAGATGGTCTTTGAGGGTCTTTGAGCTTGAGACATACTTTTGAAGTGATATCCTCAGCATGCCGCGAGCATGACGGCGTTCGCAGTGAGAGAATTTTTCGGCGCAGGCGTGAGGTATATCGTGCGTTAGGTGTTTGTTACTAGGTGATGTGTCGGGGTCTGCATGAGTCCCAACACTTTCCGGGACGCGCTTGAGGCTCGATAAGGGATCTTCAGCTAGGGTCGGGTCGAGAGGCTGAGATAGTTAATCCGAATGAAGCGGCGGCGCAAATGCTTGGTCTTTTTAGGGTGTCTTTAGTGTTACTTTTGTGTCGCTTTAGTGTCGCTTTAGTGTCGCTTCAGTGTTGCTTCGGTCTGCTTAGTCGGCGTCGTCCTACCCTAACCAAAGTCTACTATAGTTGCAAGCATAAGTAGTGTTGGCACGGATTTTAGCGAACAATCAGCAAAACTTCACAGCTCAACCAAAACGCAAAATATTTCTATTAAACCTATTGGGCTTTGTTCCCCGCGTAATTTCGAGTTCGCTCCTTTTTTCCCAAAAAAATTTGGACAAGTGGTTGTTTTGCGGCGTTGAGAAGTAACATCCACGCACTAACATTACTTACGCCGGCTACCGTAGTAGTTTAACCAAGCATCTCGTTCGTTGGAACCAACGGAGTGCGGCGGCAGCGCCAAGACTTCCGCCAAGGCTTCTAGGTCCCCTGCGCCCACTCTATTCTGCGCCCCGCTCTCGTATCTTGTCGATATATTTACGCGCGCATGGTCTGGAAGACGCCGCACGCTTCGTATCTGCCCGCAAGTCTCCGCCACAGCCCATGTACCTCCGGAAAAGGGACAATACAAAGCCCACCGAGGCAGATGCACTGGGAATGTCGTGAAAAGGCGCGAGAAAGGCGTAAACACGCGAGCAGACATGGGGTTCTTCCTTATCAGGCAACACCGACTTTGTCCGAACCTGCGCTCGGCTCTCCTTGGCATCCTTGGCAGCTCTTTGTGGGCGTATCCTTTGGGAAGTTACCTACGCTGCCGGTACTGGCAGCGGCCGTAAATGTTTTAGCTACGCACAGCAGTTCGAGTTGCTGGCTTAATTTGGGATGGCTGAGCTCATGTCTGGCTCTGGCTTGGCAAGGCCCAGGCGTAACTTTGTTCCTCTGCCAAGACGGGAGCTGGACCGCCAGCGCATCCGGAGGCCGGCTGGCCTTCGCTCGATTCGGCTCGCGAAGCCGTGAATATCATTCTGACAGTTCTGCATTCGCTGGACTAAATGCGGATCAGAGTCCGCCAAGGTGGCTCACGCCAGGGGTCCCCCACTAGCTCGCACACCCTCGACCCAACTCAACTTCAACGACGACCGGTTGACCACATGAAGCCCGAGTACCCGTACAATCCAGCACGACTCGTAAGAAGCCCCCCGGAAGACGGTTAGAACAACTGCGTATTACACGATGCAACACGGGCGAAATATATTACCTACCCGTATTTCTCACGCCGAAGGGATCGAGAAAACGAGAACAGCGCAACGCCGCACCAACACAGCCTCAGCCCTATTCCATATTTATGCAAGCGGGATCTCCCAGTAGCATATGCGGTCTCACTTTATCTTGGCCATCTTGGCTATCTTGGCGTTCGTTCCTGAGGATCCAACACACTGCCTCTCCCACAAAGGAAACCGCAGCTTTGGCTCCGCCAAAAGACGTCGAAACTAAGTACTCAAGTCGGGTTCTCTTGCAAACACGCCGTCCTGATTGGGTGTGGCCACCGGCTAGCCATGCTCTATCTCAACCCTATCAGACCCAAACCAGCTCAAGGCAGCCCGACATGCTAACTTCGGACTCACAGACGGACGGCTATGCAAACCTTAGTACGGTGCAAGGTGCACGTACAAGGTGCACCCCCTCGCATCGAAAGCTTTGAACAAGTAACTACTAG
This sequence comes from Nothomitra cinnamomea, assembly GCA_022345685.2. NCBI lineage: Eukaryota > Fungi > Ascomycota > Geoglossomycetes > Nothomitra > Nothomitra cinnamomea. Next base: position 24,553 of record JAJDMX020000271.1, on the reverse strand, counting down.
CACACTAACACAGCCTCTTGTGACCGCAGCTGCACTGACCGTGTCGAATACTGGCGCGTGGGACATCTGATCGTGTGGAGAACCTAGGAGTATCCCGGCACAATACGTGGGTGCACAGCATGGGGGTGTCTCCGGCGGGCTGTCACATCTTATCTGTCGTATCTTGGCTGAACTACGTTTTTTTCCCAGGATAGGCGCCAGGACAGTCGTTGTGTCATCGTTTCCTTGGCGCTTTCCATTGTTCCATTTCTGTCCTCATCCCCTCCCTCCCATATCTTTTTTTCTCTTCGACTCCCCTTGGCCTTCTCTTGGACGCATAACGCAGACGCAATTTCCCCCTCAGCCTGTCCTTGGCCTGTCTTTGGATACCACCCCGTACATCACCTATTCGTCTCCGTCAGTACGGATTCAAATCTTTATTCCGATCAGTATAGATCGCCCAGACGTCACAGCGTCGCCCAGAGTCCTTGGAAGGGCTTGGTTAAGGCTTGTCTCCGCCATCACCATCTCAAGTCTTGTACAACTTGGCTAACTGTCGACAACAGCAGTACGCCCATGTCAAGCACAAGTTTTTGTCGTCTCAACCCCCAATAGACCAGACCTCAGGAGGCCTAAGTCTCACTACGACGTTGCCGCGGAGGCCAACTTCATCCCCTCCCTCGCGGCCTCACCTGCCTTCGATTCAACCTCGTTCTAGCTTCGTTCACAACTCGATCTGGGATCCTATTGTTCCACTCCGACTTACAGTCCTTGCTTTCGAATACTGCATCGTCCTTTTTCAACTTCCTTTGACATCTTCTCTGGGTATTATACTACGAGCGACTATCGAGGTTTCCGTACCCGCGTACGGAAGGAATCGGGAGTACATCAGTCTTTGGAGTCCATCGTTTCCGGTGCCATCACGTGTTACACTGTCCAATTAGGGCGCGTGTCACCCACCCCCTCACCAACACACGATAGTCTCTCGCATCATACCACGTGAAACTCAGCAGTCACATCTTAATAATCCAACTGCCAAGCTTGGCCAGTCATCTGCCAGTCTCGGTCACGATGTCGGCGACAGTCTTGGGCGCCCCTTCCGATGCATCTGATGGACAGTTCATACTTGCCGTCACCCCAACAGGCACAGCGGCTGCGGTTCATGGCATGCAAAATTTCGAGCAGTACACCCATGGGCTGTTTGGTGTCAACCTTCCCCTGAATTACCAACTAGCGTATGTATAACGGATCATTCCTTCTCCCATAAGACTTCACACAGCTGACGAGGCTTTAGTCGAATACTCTGGTACTGTCTCATCGGCACAATAGTCCTTGTCTTCCTAATTCGATCCCTCCAACTACTATACATACACAACCGCCGCCTCTACAGCCTCTCAGCGACTCTCCCATCCCATCAAATCTATTGGAGTCGTCCACAGAGTCGCGCTTACGCATGGCTACGAAAACATCTCTTCATAGCCCCCCTATTCACCAAGCGCCATCATCAGGAGGTGAAAATTTCGCGTTTCTCCATCGGATGTCTTCCTTCGCGCCTCCAAGCCACACTTCTCGGCCTCTACATCGCCGGTACTTTGACATTTTGCATTCTTCTCTTGGACTTTCACCAGCCGGTTGAACATCTTATCGCCGAGTTTCGAGGTCGAACCGGGCATCTCGCCATCACGAATCTTATTCCACTCTTCATCCTTGCAGCGCGGAACAACCCACTCATTCCGATTCTGCGGCTGAGTTTCGATACTTTCAATGTCTTTCATCGTTGGATCGGCCGGCTTGTTGTTTTGCTGTCTGTCCTTCACGTCTCTGCCTGGCTATCCAATCAAATCATCGTCAATGGTGGAGCCGGGTTGTGGCACAATCTCCGCACTGACCCGTTCGTTCATGACGGCCTTCTCGCTGTATCGGCTCTCCTCTTCATTTTTATTCTGTCTCCAAGTTTCCTAAGACACACGTACTACGAGATCTTCCTGCATACGCACATTCTCCTCGCCGCGCTGGTAGTGATCGGTGTATACATGCACGTCTTCGCTGAGCACCTTCCCCAAAAACCAGTTATCATCACTGTCGTGGGAATTTGGGCTGGTGAGCGAACACTTCGGCTTCTGCGGATTGTGATTCGGAATTTCGACTTGTCCAGAATTCTCTGCTGTTGTTTCGTAAGGAGAAAGGGGGGTAACCACTTGATGACTACCATCACGCTGGAAGCGTTGCAAGACGCTACACGGGTAACCATCCATCTGGCGCGACCGTGGGAGGTCGACCCTGGGACACACGTATATCTCTACGTCCCCTCTGTCGGCCTCTGGACAAACCATCCGTTCTCGATCGCATGGGATGAAGAGAGACCTGTCTACAACCCAATGAGCGTTGAGGGGAAACACTTGTCCTCGTCCACTGCCTCTTCTTCGGTCGTGAATATTGACCTTACCCCGGCCGATATCGAATATGGCGAAACAAGGACAGAAGCCACAATCACTCTTCTTGTCGCCCCGCATCAAGGATTCACTCGCTCTCTCTACCAGCTCGCCCAAAAGAAGCCCAATACTCCGATTCGCGCTCTTGTCGAGGGTCCCTACCTCTCTGCTCCGACGCCGCTCTCCTCTTACGGCACCGTTCTTCTCGTTGCCGCCGGCGTCGGGATAACCCATCAGCTACCAATACTCCGCGCACTTGTTCAGGGAATGCATATCGGGGACGTCTCAGCGAAGGTCGTTAAACTCGCCTGGGTCGTTCGTTCATCCGAGCACTGGAACTGGGTTGAGCCTGAATGGTGGGATGAGTTGCTCGGACTACCTGAAGTCGCCGTGGATGTGTACGTGACTCGTGGCGATGTTGGGGAGTTCCGCGAAGGGGTCACTTGGAGAATGGGCCGACCGAACATTAAGAATCTTGTTGATGGCGTTGCGGAAGACGGAGTTGGTGCTGTCGGCGTCGGGGTCTGTGGAAACGGCGCTATTGCCGACGACGTTCGAGCCGCTGTGAGATCTTGGGGAGGAAAGAAATGTGTGGATTTGTGGGAGGAGAGCTTCAGTTGGTAAGGCCGACACGATACGTATTTTCTAAAAGTGTTTTTTTCCACTAGAAGCGAGCAAGCGTTGGTTTTTATGTTTAACATGTTTCCTATTCTTACTGGCCCCGGGGCGTTTTGGTCTCTTTCGGCTTCCCGGGAGGTCTGCATTCGGTGTTTCTCCTGCTTATGTTTTATACGAGGTGATTTTGCCTATGACAGTGGGGCACGGGGGTTTTCTAGTCAGAAGCCCGTTGATACGATAATGACCTGATAATGATGCGACTGATGGGATTGATCTTACTACGATGTCGTTCCACTCGAAGCTCAATGGAAATACGATAATTTTAAAACTCGATGCCTTTGCAAGCGAGCAACACTGTGACAAGAGGGGATGTGACTTGCAACGCCACTGCTGTTCCCCGCCGCAGGCACGTGTAGTAGCTGCTATTGGATAACGAAGACTCGTGACACTTCATTGAACGCAGGACATCAACTGAAGAGTCGAACTGCAGAGTTGGCGGTACTCAAGTCCGATAAATCTTATCAAACTGATGGCGAAACGGTTGTCGGCCCCGTAATTTACGGCGAGGTCGGACTGCGCAAGTCTACGGATCGATAGAAGCCAAAAAGAAGAGTCAGGAAGAGCTTTCTCGTGAGTCCCATACTCCCCTCCCCTCCCCGATCGACACAGTAAGGCCAGTAGCGTTCTTAAGAGTAAGGAGGGGGCACGTGTGATACGTACTATTGGACAGGGAATCTCGTGATCCAGCAACAAACACATGACTGCGCAACTTTAACTTTCTCAGAACAGGGCTGTCCGTGGCGTAGGTTCGCTTACAATTGCCTGTTTGATGTGTTGTTCGTAAACCGGTGAATGTATCCTATGACAAGTGCTTCGCAGCCGCCCCCATACCCGAGTCTAAAAACATAAACGAGCCGAGGGTACGCTAGCTTCTCCACAACGGGAAAGTAAGAGGTAGAGAAGAACAGGTGGGAGGAATTAAGTGGGCCTATTCTGATGGCTGTTAGCTTCGATTCCTTGTTTCGGTCCAAAAAGAGGGTGATGATAGGGGGAGGGGGAATTGTAGATATAGGCAAACGAACGTCAAAGTTAATAGAACAAAGAGGCTATCTGGCCCCTGGTTGCTAGAAAAGCTTAGTATACGTTACTGACATGCGAATACTATAGAAGGAGCAAGAGGTGACGGTCGGGAAGTGTAAGGTTCTTAGGTTTGGTGTTTTTGTTTGCTGCATTAGTGCAACTAAAAATTGAAATAGCAATAACGCAGTTCAAGAGCAGGTTGTCTAGACACTGGTTTATATCTCGCAATTTGGGTTTGTTTTTTTCCAGTGTGACCACATTTCAGCACTTCCATGTCCTAGCTGTTGTCCAATTCGAAATTTGCGGACTTCCATTTGGACGAGTCGGAGCGGTATCAGCCGTATACTGTGGAAGAGGAGTGCAAGGCCAGCTTCTATGCCCCTTAACTCTTGCATCTGTGGCCGTTCTCGGCCGTGTACTACACAGTAGATGCTCGTTCACGATCTGCTCCTAAGTTGTCTCGTCTGAAGTGAATGTGTCACTTGACCTGGCTTGCTCCTAACATAGAGGGCCCTTCTCTGTTTCCCTTCCGTTAAATCTTTGGGATCACGATGAAATTTTGGCAGTCCGGTTCGCCATAGCTAGCGGGACACCGTGGGATCGATCGCCAATCCGTGAGGTTGGCTCAGGGTACACGGATTCGTTACAAGGATTCGGGTACACGTATTTGACATACCCGAACTGTGCATAGCTCCCACAACAGCCGCGAGTAATATGACGGCCTAGAAATTTGCATGAATTGTCCAATCGATGGGCTCAGAGCAAATATGCAGTCTAAATTCTTGAATTCCCTATATGTAGATGAGTGCGTTGATCAGTGTGTGAGGTCACAACTTTGGTGAGGATTTCCCGCTTACTCTTGCTAAGCGAGAGCATCTACCCCTTCTGGTAATGGATATCAGTCCACTCTAGGACGGATAGTCATACTTTCCTAGGGTCTTCTAAATTGATAAAAGATATTTAGATTTACAAAATGCTAGAGCACCTTTGAGATTATTTCAGCATCTGTTGAAGTTTGGCACTACGCGTTAGGTTTTAGCTGTCAGGGAGATTAGGCTCACAAGCAGTGTGTGGAAATGGAGATATGATTTTCAAACCCCCTGGAGCGTTGCGGGTTCTTAACGCAATTATCGGGTGGTTGCAGTCTGAGTTGTGTCTCTGTAATTTCGGGCCGCTGATGTGTATCTCAGCTGAATAATGGCGTTCTCCGAGTCTGCTCTTGATTCGTTCGTGGTATCCTTTCTGTCCTGGCAGTTCCCAAGAGGTTCCTGTAACTGACCCCAAGTCTGCGGTGCGAGGCGAGCATTTTCATACGTTATGGAACCCCTATTGGTTGGAGTAAATTTATATGCAGATGGGATGTTGTAGGCGTACTGTAATGTACTCAGCCATGCGCCCTCCTCCAGACTGTGGGCCTTGGCAGGGCTCGGGTTCCTCCGCAGCTCCAACTTCCTTGAACTTTCCACCTCACCTCGCTGTGGACGTGCGCAAGGGACGCTGGGCATCTCAACACAATTTCTGTCCGTCCTATTCACTCGTTTCTGCGAGAATCACTGACTGCTTTCATTCTTGAGATATCTGTCGCTTTCTAGAAGCCAAGATGTCGCGTATCCCGATAGCAAGAAGCCTCCGCATAACGACACTTTTCCTCAGTCTTCTCGCTCTCGCACGGGAAGATAGAGTTCACTTTGTCGGGCAAGTGTGCTATTACCCCGGTGGCCAGCTTAAATTAGGATTAGCCGTGTATTCCGGGGTGAGCTCTTCCTTCTATCCTTTCCTTGCGAAGTTCACCACGCTCGGTAGTGCTGCCTCAATGAAGCTGAAACACTAACGTCCTGATGCGCATCCTAGAGTGAAAAACTGCCCTTGCTGTGCACTTACTGATCTCTACCTATCAAACGGTCTCTGATTCTCACAGCCACCAAATATCGTAGTCAGAGGCGTAAGTCTTGAGCCCCTTCTCCGCGGCCCGGGAACCTCCGCGATATATCTTCTCCCTCAGCCATATATCCTCCGACCCGACAGGGATGCTAAAACATACCTGTAGTCTTGCACAGACATAAACTGCGATCCCGACTGCGGGAAATAGTGCTCAAAAAGTGCGATAATTCTTATATTCCTGATTAGCCCATCGCACGCTAACTTCTGCAGCGGAAGGCTTTCCTAGTTTCCCCAACACACTCTGCCCCGGCAACTTCACGCAATGGTACTGCGAGCCACCCTCAACCCCTGCACCACAGGCCTCTCCTTCCAGCTTGATACTAGGTACCTTCACGATACGCGAAACACCTAGAAATCCTCTATATCCGCCGCCTCGTCATCATCGATCGAATTAGGCACCTCGTAGACTGTTGTCGTGGCGTCCACCTCTTCCTTCCTCTCCTGCTCTGCCACCAAATTCTGTAACCCCTTCGACTCCACGGCCTGCCCTTCCCAAAGCTATCTAGCAAAAGCCGCCATTGGCGCTAGTGTAGGATCCCCATCGCCCTCGCACTAGCAGGAACGACATTTCCTCTCCTCCGTGGGCGGTAGCGGGGGACAGCCTCTAGCTGTATTGCGGAGCCGGATACTAACGGGCATCCGATCACCGAGACATTGGGGAATGAGAGCATGCAGCCGCCTCACCAAACCTACGTAATTGCTGTCAGACAAATTATCTCCATCAGTCAAAAGAGTTGTCTGGTAATCAATTTGCTTTTCCCCCCAATTTCCCACTTCTCCAAATCTGCCTCGGATCTCTAACACTCCCTCTGCCTTCCGAGTTATCCAAGCCATCACTTACTTCACTTGCGGCTGCAGCACCATACCCCCGGTGGCCTGCTCCAACATCTAAGCACTCCCTTCGACTCCCTCAGCCTCAACCCTCGCTTTCTCTCCTCCTTCGCTCATTTTCTTGCCTTTATCCAGAAGTCTCTATCCCTCCTCACGGAGCTGACTTTCCTCTCCTGGCTTTCTGAAAGAGCTCCTTGATGCTCTCAATTGCGGTCTCGAGGTCTCTTACGAAGTTCGGCGGAATAGACGCTGTCACGTATGTGGGTGTAGGTTCGCTGGTTGAAGTTTTGTTTGTTGTAGAGGCGTTGCTCGTATAGCCTGGTGTAGTGGAGCCGCCATGCTTGCGCTTCTTTGACTTGAGCACTGATATTTAGGCCAAAACAGAGCAGTAAGGGGGGCCATTAGTAGGCGGTCTTAGATGCCCCCTTTCTATCTGTTCTCACCCTGAGCCTTAGCGCTACAGTCATCCACCTTGCCCACAAAACAATTCGCGCGGGCTCCACCCAAGATCCATTTTACGGAATAACAAGCGTCGTACGCCTTAACCTCCATGTGGTCCGTATAGTACTTGTGCGTATTAGCATTCTTCTTATGTCTGGGCTTGACATATATTTCACAGGTCAGGTCTTCTGAGAACTGATCGTATCCGCCCTTCACTAATAAGAGATCCAATGTCAGCTAAATGGCTCAAAGCTTCAAAGATTATCGTTGTTCTCTTACTGCACTCCGTAATACTGTAACCGGCATTTCTATCGAAAACACTGTTTAAGCGGGCGCTGTCCAAAGTTGGCTTGTTACCACAAATCAAGACGCACTTGGGAGAGTATTTCTAAGTGTTGAGTATGCTGCAAATGCACGGTATTTTGTCAACTGAACTACTAGAGTTTATATACTTTGCATAGCACCTGAGATAGCCGCCGTCATGGGTTTAGCCAACTCCTAGATTAACTCCCTACACCTGCCACACACCCTACCCATGCCTCCTTCGCTCACCAGGCTCTACCGTCTACACCTCAAACTCATCTCCAAAACAATATCATTCGTGACCCCAGCTCTCAACAGTCGGCTACGTGTGTAATCACAGCTAGAATTCTCACGACAGACTGTATTGCACTATCGCAGGAAATACTAGCCAATGAGGTACTAGGTCGAAGAGGGTGAAGAGCTATAGGAGTGGGAGACTTGGAGGGTTGCATTTTCGGCCGGTATTAAGACTGCTCCACTCCTGGCTCAGTCCGCGGTCTGTGCAGAAGATTCAGCTTGTTTGGGCTCGGGAAGGGTACCCACCTCGATGTATTAAAGTACTAGATCTCGGGGGCGAGAAGTGGGGATTGACATAAAGCTAACCCCCACCACAGAGGGGCGAATACGTTGTGTAGTTCCAGTCCTGTGTCTGTCTGCGAGTTCTAGGTATTTGGGAGCTCTTCGCTCTACCCTAGTTATTGGGGCCTTCATTTCCAGGTGTAGGGTGTGTAGGGGTTGAAGCTAGAAGGTCTAACGCGCAGGTATCGTGAACTCTTTCTTGCTTCCGTCAAGAGAACAGATGGTATTCTCTTAGTTAGAACCACATCCCCAATCTCAAAAGACCATCTCCAATCCCTAATTCACCCAACACGCCCACAGAAACATGTGACAAGCACAGCCATCAAAAAATTCCGACCTTGAATTGAAGAACGCAATTCTCTCCCCACAACCAAAAGCCTCTGGTTATACTTGGACCTCTCATTCTGCAGTTTCACTCTTCCTCCTCCCACTAACCCAGCTCGATCGTCTCCTCTCTCCACTTTGCGCAGCAAGACTCTTACTCCTGACATACTCGGCCGCATGATCGGAAACGTGGCCCTCGAAATGGTAAAGCGGCGGCTTGGTGGCATTCTTGTTCATGAAGATGTATCGCCTGAACCACCATGGAAGGGCGGTGAAAAGCTGGTAACGTATATGCACGCGTGTCGGGACGGCAACTTAATTCCCACTTAGTCAGCTAGCTCATTCACAATCCACACCACGTGCGAAGATGGGAAAGGGGAGAGACATACAGATATAATCCAGCTCCTCCAGCGTCCTCTGCTTCGTTTCCGGCACAAACAGAAAGATCATCACAAATGCCGTCACATTCAATGCCGCGTAGAAGCCAAACGCGCCCTGCGGCGTAAAGGCGTTCAGCAGCCGTGGGAACGTGATACTCAACACTGCCGCCCAGAATAAGCACGTCGATACCGCCCAGCTCATCCCGACCTCTCTGTGGCTCAACGGGAACACCTCTGCAGAGTACGTGTACGGCACCGGGCCTTCACCTGGACTATAGAAGGCAGCAAAGAGGAAGATGAACAGCGCGATGAGGCCCAAGTGTGCGCCACTGGTACCGGGGACCCAGAAGCAGAACCCGGCAGCGAGGAGGGTCCAGGCCATTTGGGGGAAGGTGAAAAGGAGGAGGGTCCGCCGGCCGTAAGTGTCGATTGTCCAGACGGCTGGCCAGGCGAAGACAAAGTTCACGAGGCCGAAGCCCCAGGAAGCGAGGAGGGCGTTGCGGATGGATGCACCGGCGCTTTTGAAGACGGTTGAGGAGTAGAAGCTGGATGAAGTTGGTCAGAGATGAATCTGATCGCAAGAAGTTCTGTGGGGAATCTTACGCAATGATGTTTATACCGCACATCTGTTGGGCGATCATCACGGTGAAGGAGGCAAGGGTGGCGCGGCGTACACGAGGAATCGTGAAGAGCTGGGTAAAGCGTGTTAAATAGTTCGATTTTTGGACGAAAGCGGCCTCGGCTTCCAGGACTGCGTGAATGTAGTAGAGGTCTCGGGCTGCCTGTAAAGGGGTATTGCGTGTCCGGAGAAGCGAGGCGTAGGCTTTTTTATAGCGGTTCTTTTTGATGTACCAACGGGGTGATTCTATTAAACGGTGTTAGTGAAAGTCGTTGAGCTCGTGGAAAGAGAGGCCACACCAGGGCAGAAGTATATCCCGAGAAGGAGCGGTACTGCTGGAATGAATGCGCTCCCGAACTGTAATCTCCATGCGATCTTTCCAACCTGGTAAACTGCTAGGTTCGCTGAAAACCCCAAAAATATCCCAAACGCGGTCCACATCTGCCAACTCATTACCAACCCTCCCCGGATACTAGCAGGACAGTTTTCCGCCGCGTAGATGGGGATAGTAGAGGCTTTACAGCCCATCCCGATCCCTAAGAGGAGACGGGTGACGAAAAGTTGTTGCCAGGACTGCGTGAAGCCGGAGCCGATGACGGAGAATAGACAGAAGACAGCAGAGACAAAGATTGTGCCGCGACGGCCGAAGTAATGATTCAGGGGGTCAGACATCCAGCAGCCACTTGACCACGCGCAGAGTCAGCCACAAGCACATCGCCTTGTACACGAGATGAACATAGGGTGGACGCACAAGAACGCAGAAGCGATATACGGCGCGGCATTCACGAGTCCAATAAGCCAACTATTCTGATCCCTGTCCGGTCCCGGGATATCATCTCGGATACCAAACTCGATCGGAAAGGACAAATTCGCACCATTAGATCCTACCCTCCAAACTAACATCAGTTACCAACCCCCCCACAACCACTTACTGCTAGAACCTACCAGTCTGATCCCACCCTTGCACCGCAGCACCCACACTACAAGTGATGACTGTGATATACAGCGCCCACGGCTGCCGCCATTTATGCGTGACTTCCTCTCGCAGCACGTTTCGTTCGTTTTCGTCGAGTTCAGGGATCTGTTCAAAGGCCGGCGGGTCTTGGGCGACAAGCGCTCCTCTCTGGAGAACTGGGAGGATGTCCAGCATGTCCTGTTTGCGGGCGAAATCCTCAACTGCTGCGAGGAGCTCGTCACGTGGGACCCCATCGAGGGGATTCTGGATGCTATATTTGGTTGAAGATTAGTTGCCGCAACCTGGAGAACAGGGAACGGGGTGAATCGGAACGGAGCTTGGGGAAGGGCCCCGAACCGAGCTTCAAGATTTTCGTTCAGGTTAACCGGGATGGAGGCGCGACGCATGCGCTCAGCGCTGGAGGTGAGGGAGTTAGTTTCGGTGGGTAAGGGCTTGCGTAGGAAAGGAGATATACGCAAAGGCATCCTTTTCAACGTCTGCATTGTCATGTTTCTCCGAAAACTCCTCCTGGCCGCTATCATGGTCGTTGCCAACCGGGTGGTCGGTAGGGCGATCAGGTTCCGGATCCATCATGAGTGCGCGGTCAAGGTAATCAGCCCAACCAGCACTCTGTTCTTCCTATAAGACTAGACAAATGTGCGCCGGGTGGTTGAAAGAACAAACATTTCAATGCGGCAAGGCGGGGTCTTTATGTGCCGCCACATTACACTTGTAGAGCTGCCGAGAGCCCGTTATCCATGCTCAAACTTACGCCAAGCCCTGGCGCGGAAATTGGGGCGGCGAGCTGCAGCTACTTTGGGGCTTCCCGCGAGGTAAAACAAGAGCAGCGTTGCATCGACCGCTTTAATGGGAAAATAAAATAGCCGATCCTTTAGCCTCGAGCGATGCTGGGTTGCACAGCAGCGAATGCGACAATGAAGGGATTGGGTCCTGTGGATGGTTGGTGTAAATGTGACGTAGTCAGGATCAAAACTGGGCCGTTTAAGTTGAGGATTGGCCCTCGGTTGTAGTGGGGCATGTTGGTAAACAGGGAACAAAATCACCGAATTGTGAGTAGCTACTTGTCCGTGCCTCCGATAATCGGGCGAGGTTACTCCATTCATTCTGGATGGAAAACCAGAATCTCAACACCATCAAAAATGCGCCACCGGCAAGTTCCCACATTAGAAACCCCTGAATACCAGCATTCGGTTTCTCGACCTGGAGAGCGATCCGATTTCTCGGTGTGGAAGGCGAAAGGGAGCGAAAGTGACGTATTCGTTAAGCGAAGCTTTTCGGCCGCCAAAGGGAGTCTTGATCCCACACTGTCCCCGCAAAAACCAGTCTGACGGCTCCATCGCAATGCGAGAAAATTTTCAGAGGCGTCCTCGCTAAGGCGCTCATGCTTGCTGCTCCGATTGCTTCTGCGTCCGCCATGGCTTGCTTACCACGATAGGCGACAAATCGGGACAGCCGTCAGTCCATCGTTTGGCGTTGTGTGGGGAAGGCACAGGCGCGATACCAAAGGATGACGAGAGATGTACGACCTATGCCCCCGGAAGGCCCTCGGGAAACCCGCATCATTTATTCTCTTGTGTTTGACTTTTAAATTGACTCGCTGGAGAATGCGCCGCAGAATCCTTCGAAAACCCTTCTTTATGTATTAGATTATTAAGAGAGAAAAAGCCTTGCGTTTCGAGAGGTTCGCTCGTAAGGTTTAGCCATATTAAATTAAAATGATTGCCTAGCACGGAGAAGACCGTGATGGCAGGGTGGGTGATCCTTTCGGCTAAAACCAGTAGAAGTACGGAGGCTCATCCCAAAAGTGATGAGACTCTTAACATCCAGTTAAGCGACCCCACCAAAACTGTTCGGTCGCATCACCACCACAATGCCTGGTCGCTCAACAGACATAACACTTCGTGCTCAAGCCTTTGCGCTCTACAAGGAGGGAATTTCGGTGCCTAGGATTGGAGAAATTACTGGCTTATCTAAACCTACAATTTATCGTGTTAAAAAAATCGCATTTCAGTGGGGTTATAACCCTAAAATAAGTAGAGAGTTCAAAGATAAGTATTTGTAGCGGCAAAGGCTTTGGGTATTATGAGATAGACAATACTAGTGCGCACTACTTGGACTTGAGTATTCTAGGTAACTTGATTTGTAAATGGGGTCTTCTTATTGCCAGGGACCAAAATCACTTCTTAGCTGGAATTTAATGAGGCAGTATGTAATTATATCTTTTGATATCTTGGATAATAAAACTTGGTTATTAAGTAACAGACTTCCAAATAATATATTTAATAAAGAGAAGAAGAAAGTACTTTCTATTGCTCTCTAAGTACTTTTTATAACAGCCATATATTAAGTTACTAACTACTTGCTATTAAGTGATTGTATACTATATTATAGTTATGCCAAGATGTACTGTGGAGTTGAGGGATATGGGCTACTCATAGGATATGGGCCACTCCAAAATTTTTTTAGTAGTAAATCAACCACATACTCAAAACAAACCAAATAAAGTAGACTATATTATAAAAGACCTAAAAAGTCTCTAATAGCCTATTTATTATTTTTCCTTAACAGCTTGTAGTAGAGTACATCACCGGGCTTTCGACAGTACCTGAGCTTTCGACACTTTGCGAAAACTAACAATACTAACACAATATAGATTGTAAAGCAGTTTCAGCAATTTTTGATGAATTATATCAAGTAAATATAGTGCTTCTATACTGTAAAGGAAGCCACTGTTCAGTTGCATGGACTAGCAGGCAGGTGGGTAGTCCCCCCCTCTAAAGTACCCAAAGTATTCTGAAACTTGAACTTATTAACCTGACCACCCAAAATAACATCTGATGGCTTTACTAGCTCTAGTTAAGAAATCCCTTCACTTTGCGAGCTGAGTTGCCTCCATTCTTGTTTACAGCAAGTAAGTAGATGCAGTTTAGCTATTATAAGCCATATATCAAATACCCATCTTCGCCAACTAGCTGGAAATAAAGGAATTGGTTTGGGATATAATGGGGGACTAAAGAAACAACTTCCAGTGCAACGTAAAGGGATAGTGCATTGTAGCTGGCACAAATACCATTTACGGGTTTTTGGGATGAGGACTACCCACCTACCTACCTACTTATACGAATATGTCTCGGTCGTTTTTGGGGCACAAGATTATTTCGCCAGCTCAGTGAAACTCCCTAGTATTCGTTAAAATTCTTTAACTATTCGCATGGTGCTCATGTTGTTGAATTTCGCGAAGTGTCGAAAGCCTGGGTGCTGTCAAAAGCCCAGCGATATACTCTAGTACTGCCATAATCTACTAGAAGTAAAAAATTATCTATTGAGTTGTTAGCCCAATGCAAACATATCAACATACTTTATCTATTGGTTATTTAATTATTGCTACACTCTTTTTTGTCATCTGAGCTATAGTCTAATCTTAAAAGCAGTTATTGCTAAGATTTATAGTTTCAAGGCTGATTTTTAGTTAATTTTTAGCCAAAATCTCGAGATTGAAGCTTGAATACATAAGGACTATATTGAGTATACTTTTTCTTCTATATTAGCTTTTTAAAAGATTTGGTAATTACAATTTCAGAATTCTAAGCCATTTGACAAAGCTTATGAAGGCAAGAGAGACATTCTTGCCAAGCCCTATTTCCGGCATTATAATAACAATCGCTTTATTATTTAATTATTTTTTTTATAGAAGTAAATTAAGTATAGCATATTAGAAGATAAACGCTAAAGCTGTTATATTGGGAATAGTTTTAGTATAGTAAATATCAGAAATTGGAGAAGTGGCTCATAATCTATAAGTAATCTATATTTCTCAACTCCACAGTAACTTATAACCTGAATTCTAAATAAGAAAACCTAAGTCACATAGTAACTTATATCATTCTTACCTTTATATAATCACTATACTAATGTATTTCTCAGCTACTTCAGTTAGTTAAGGATCTATCAACTTGCTCCCTAAATCACTTTTAACTAGTTCTTGACTAAAAACCTTTATAGTTTGTTAGTCATTTATTGTATAGCTCTCTTAGCATTGTAGTAATTAGCTGAGTTCATTAAGTAAAGACTGCCTGACCAAAGTATTATCTTATATTTTTTAGTTACTATATACTGTACACTATCATAATAAGCCTCTACATCTTAGTAGATCCTGGTACTATTCATATTTGATAATCAGCTCTCTCAGCTATATGCTATACCTCAAAGAGTTTCATTCACAATCCGATTCAATAGTTTCTATATTACTATCATATTTGTAACGTTCTGCAACTTAGGGCCTAAAATGTTTGTTATAGTATTTTATAAATGCATTTCACTCTAGAAGACCTAAAGTGATTACTGAAGAAAGCTTTATTAAAGTATTGGAAATAGTATGTTCTAATCATAAAGAAAGAGAAATGATATTATAAAAAATAAAATTTTTTGTTGATATCAAAAATGTCAACATTATAGATATTGTATGTATATGAACTGGGGAAATTAAGCTAACTTACAAGTTAAGCTTAACTGCAGAAATGAAAAAGGCAAAATTACAATTTATGAGAAAATATGAAAAATAGTCTTTAAAGAATTGGAAAAATGTCATATAGTCTAATAAAACAATTATTATGTTAAGGTACAAATAAGATATTATAAGATTATAGAGAACTAAAGAAGAATATTATAATAATACTATTATTCAAATTTAATAGAAAAAAATCTTTAAATTTATATTTTGAAGTTATTTTTCTTATAACAAAAAAGGTTTAATACATATTTGAAGTCTAGAAACAGTATAAGAAGGGCAAAAAGTAGAGAAAGAACTAGTAATACTAAATGCTGCTCAAAAATCTCAACTAAAAGAAGAATAGGAACTTAATATGATAATATGATAAGTAAATCTTTGAGGACAGCTATCAGAAAAGAAATCGCAATGGGGATTTAATCAGAAAACTAGCAAACTAGTCAGAAATGCTAAGTCTGGAGACATAGATTAATAACGGTATAGGAAAATTATATTCATAAAGAAACTTTTACTATTTGTAAAAGAATATGCAAAGAATCAACTAAAAATCATTGTGCAAGAAGACAAGATACTTGCTTATATACATATGATTCAAGTAAAGATCTACAAAATTTTTAATATATAGTACCTATTGTGGTCAGGAAATTCACTTGATATCAATATGATTGAATTGATTTAAACTTATCTTAAAAAAGTAATTACTAAGAAAAGTCTTCCAAAATTTCACAAGAATACTATGGAGATGTGAACAAAGACATAGAACAATCTTAAGCAAAATTGAATCCAGGTCTAGATTGAGCGTATTAAGCTCTATATTGACAGAATTATTAAGTTAGAAGAGGAAAATCACTATTGTAAAAGATACAAAAAGAAAGTTTTAACTAAATCCTAGCAAAGTGACATCTAAGCAAGACTTACAAAAAGTCTTATTACTTTTAAAACAAGCTTCCATAAAATATAGCAGATATGATACTTATAGCATATATAACATATTTCTTAACATTTACTTCTGTATCTTATCAAAGAGTTAATATATATATAAAAATTTTACAAAATTAATGAATAAAGAGATTTGCCTAAGAAAGATTTATACAGTATATAGTGAAAGTAATTATAAAGTATTTGAAAAGATATAAGTAAGTTAATATAATAGCTAATTAAGAAAATAAATGTCTATCTCTATTAATATTAAGTGGTACTGTTATGGTTCTAAATTACTTTTTTAATTTATTTCTGTAGCTTCCAAATAATTTTGTAATAAATTTTTGGTTAAATGCAGTCTAGATAATACCACTTGCCTCATTTCTGAAGAATTTAAATTTAATAACATATTTTTATAGAAAAAGATATCTTATTAGTTTAAATTGCTTTTTTTCAATAGTCTAAATAATTATCTTTATACTCAAAAGCCCATACAAGTTGTCTAGCCTTATTTCATTTACTCATAAAAGGGCTACAATATGAATTATATTTTCAATAGCTTGCCTTACTCAACACTTATTAAATTGTTTCTCTAAAGATAAAAATTTCAATTTTGGCAGCTATATTAATAAGATTTCTTAGTCTTTATTTTAGAGTATTATATTATTATCTTAATAAGTTAATCTAACTTTTCTTTTGTTAGGATAGATGAATTTCCAGATTATTTCTATTATTGTTTACTTTCTTATCATAGTCAATATTCTACAATATTATGGAAAATATTAATAAAATTAGTAACTTTGTGTTAAGAATGCTCTATCTCTACTAAAGTCTTAAAATAGGCAATTTTTGGCATTTAATGTTTTTTTGAAGTACTTATTATTCTGGAAAGTAGGTAATTTATAAATAAAATTGCAAATTTTGGTAGGGTAGATACTTATTTTCTTAATTAGCTATTGTATGTGATATAGTCTCTAACTACATTATCTTACCTATTACCTTATAGCCAACTCTGGACTTTTCAAGTAAACTAATACAATATACTTTTGCTTTTCTAGACTAGTGCATTCAGTTAAATTACTTCTAGAATAACTTAAGCTATACAGTTTTCTTAACTTCTAAATAATGGCTTTCAAGGGTCTCAAAAATAACTTCTAGTAGTATACTCTTTACTAGTATTAATGCAGAGACCAACTACATCATCTCAGCTGGTCAGTTGCACTGAAAAATGCGTAGAACACAAATTTCAGACTTAGCCGAAGCAATAGAGAAGTAAGGCGATACGATCGGTATGGTAGAGAGGGGGCCATCAACACCACTACTATATGCACAAGCATTGTCTAATAGGGAAAATTTGCCTTCTAGGCTACGCTAAGGCTGGAAGTAGATACTGGGGCAAGGTTTCGGCCACGTGGCTTGAATAACTGAGGCGCTTTGGCTGAGAACTTGAATTTGTCGCATTTGCCATGAGTGTCGCATCTACCATGTTTTACTTCTATTTCGAATGGTCGTAGCTAGGCGTACTCCATACGCTTCTAATTGCTCCATGTGACGTGGTATGCTAAGCTCGCTCCCGAAGGGCGAGACAAGGGTTAGATGCACGGCAGATGCATGGTGAGAATGTGGAACCCTATCTGAGTTACTGCTGCTTTTAACGTCACCAAGGGAACTACCCTCAACTGCCGATCCCAAAAACGTGTCAGCAAGGCCCGCACCTAGTTAGATACTTAGCAGCTGCCTCTGACAAGGGCTTATAAGATACTTATCGCTCCTAGCAATATTCACGTCCAGCCTAGGGATGTCAGGAGAGCTTTCCGTTCTCGGTCGATTAAATTTTCACTTAAAGGTATCCTATTCAATCTTATGTTCTACAAATACCCGCCATGAAATAACTGTTGGAAATTAAAGCGATCCAAGGAATTTCCCTAATTACGGCAAAGATTTCTGACATTCCCACTGCCATAGTTATACCCCGAAATCATAGTGCATACGTCAGACGGCAGCTATTTGGTTTTGCATCGAACACGGGGTTTCTCTTTACTGCTGGGGGTAATGAAATGCATGGCTGTTTTACCTAACATGAAATATAGGAATTCTTGTTCGAGATCCCTAAAACAGCTCGGCTATCCCCTCCCTGTGGCAACAAGCCGAAGACGTACCTGACCGAAGAGAACTATACGCTCCTGATCTTTAAGTAAGAAGGTCCATCCCTAACCCCGCTACAGTCTCGCCCTTTGTCCCAAAAACGGCAAAGACACTCACATCTCACCTAAACACATAATCCAACACAGTTCACCCTTTAATGCAACAGCTAGGACTGAAGCTCCCACCCTTATCCGTTTAACCACGCGGCTCCCAGATCTTCACGAGCAATCGGCTGCGATTGGGGCACGCGCAAGCTGCGCACAGGACCATCCAAATTTGGTGAGCCCTTACCATCTTTTGGCTTTACCTATGAGATATGCAAGGGCTTCTGTCTGGTTGGCAGTGACGGGAAGAAGGCGAGTGAGGCAATTTTAGTGCCGGAGGTACCATGTCTGGGAACGTCGACATCCTTCTGGGGTTTTGAGGTGGGGCTACAAGGAGGGGCTTTGTTGATTAGGCTGCACATCACACTACAAAAGTAGTTTTTTACAAATGTCTGGTGGTGTGGTTCAGGTAGGGTAGCTAGGCAATAGACTTTAAAATATCCGTGAGACTTCTGACGCGTGCTTAGAAGACAGAGAAGCCTACGGATTCTACTGCGCAAGTACCGCCTTTAGAGCATTACGAAGAATATCTCACTGTTCCTTGTTCAAAAGGACCTGACCAAGTACCGAAAACATCAGTCCGACGCCGAATACGACCTGTAATCGTCCTTTCTCGTATATCCCCCGTAGAGTTATATAATCGAGCCTATGATCCTATATCGGCAAAAAAAGACTCTTAGAAAGGCTGATAGAGTCTACAAATACTTGGGCTGCCAATTTGTTCCATCTTCTCCGTTGCAGTAGCCACTAGAGTCCACTTTCCCTTAGTACCAGGTGCCTAACAGAAGACTAGGGCATCGAAAACCCTGGTAGGTATTACATGGATGATTTTGCCGGGACCCGAACTCGTCTCCACCTATGGCCACACACGCCTCTTGAAACACAAGATCAACGATGTAGAGCAACGTCCCAGGAGCATAGTCTCGAGATGTTCCTTCTGGCTTTCGGTACCGGCACACCCCGAAATGATACGGACACCCCCCCCCCTGGTCTGGTACGAACACACCCCAGGCGCATCACTTAAAAAGAATTCGCGACTATCTGGGAAAGATATGGATCGCGCAATAGCTACGAACAATTGAAGCCAATTTTGCTCTCACCAGAACTACAATACCAAGTTATTTGTTTACATAACTTTCGACCGATATTTTGAGTTGCTTATAGTGTCAATAGGACGACTCTCAGCCTGCCTTAACCGTTATCCAAAATATAAGTTCATGCCAGGCTCAGCCAAGACCCTATGAAAATGGCAAAAGCTCTATGTTTTAACATACCTGATGATAATTAATACTGCTCTTTAAAAATAAAATAAAATTGACAGCTTAATTGTAAGTGTGTTAAAGTAATAGCTAAGGGCACTAAATTATATTATGAAAACATAATTATTAGAATGGTTCCCAATACTTGTATATCTTAAAATGATTTAGATATACTTTCTTTAACTTGATATAAGCATACTCTAGATACTAATTCAATTAAAGGAAAAGTAAATAGAAGTATTATTTAATTAATAAAATAAAATAAATTTAGATTGAATATAAATGAAATTCATATTACATTTTATTTATTATATCAAGTATAAGAACTTTGAGTATATAAAACTTAGTACTGCTTCTATTTAGTTATAGAAACCTCAAATCTTAATTGTTCATAGTAATTTAAATTAATTATCTTCTTTCAATTTGAAGTATTTTTAGGATAAATTTTACTTTTAATAATTTGAGAGTTAAGTAAAAGTAGAGTAAATCATAAGGTAGTTGACAGTATTAAGCTATTAATAGCTGAAATTTCCAGAAATTTTGTTTCAGGGTATTTAATAGCAATATAACTTTAAAACTTTACTATCATTATAGATCATAAAAAAAACATTATAGCAGCTCTTCAGAACTTTGAAAGTAATTAGTTTAAATTATTTTCAGCTATAGTACAGTACTGTAACATTCTTCAAATCACTTTGCTCTATTGTAAGAATGGTAATCAATCTTAATACTATATTTATAAATACTAGCAAACATATACTTTAGAAGAAGAGTAATTTCTTATGAAATGGGTAGAGTACTATATAGCTATAGGATTTCTACTTTGTCATAATATATTATAATTAATGGTAAAGTAACTTATTTTAAGTTATATAAATAGTTCCTAACAAAATACTATATTTACTCACTTAATGAGTTACTTTTACTTAAGAGTATATAATGGCAAATATGACAATTATAGCGGATATGACAAATTTCATTGTACTTGTTGTTATGACCAATTAAATTATTAATATATTTATAGTAGTTTTACAGAATTAATAGCAAGAAAGACTTATTTAAACTCTATTTCTATAATATATAGTAAAGTTAATTATATGGTATTTAAAGAGATATTAATAAATAGGTACATAATGTAGTCTCTAGTTAAGCTATTATACTTACAAATCTTTATTTAATAATAAAGTTTCTAACTAAAGAAAAGTATTATATTTTTATCTTTATAAACTATTACACTTATTCAAATAGATTTCTAATCAAATTTTGTCATAGAATAGCTCTACCTACTATATATTAGTCTTTTCAAATACCAAAAATAGTATATAGAAGCTAAATCTCTACCAATTCTAATACGAGAACTTTCTACAGCAGTGAAACTAATTAATAATATCAAAGAAAGCTCAGAATACAAGTTCCAGATCTAATAAAAACAATAGAGAAATGGAGTAATATAATATGTAAAAATAAAAAGACTATTAATACTATAATTACATATGTGAATATATTTTTAATAGCCTAAATTTACTTTCTAGCTTATGCTGAGGTTTAGAGCAAATATCTTAAAAAAATTTCAGTCAAATAGATCAAGTAATTAAGGTGATTCAGCAGAAAATTTAATTTTATTATATTTGCTATGACTGTCATATATATTATTTTTCACTTTTAATCATTGTATAACTTACTACTTATAGTTAATATATTTTTTAGCTTTCCTAGCTAGTTAAGAATTTATTAGCTTTTCTTTCTTAATTACTTTTAACTTGTCCTTAACTAATTAGAAGACTAAGGCTTCAATATATAAACTACTATTTTGTAAAGAACTTGACTTTACTATTTAAATTTCTTAAGCTAATTAACTTCTATCTCTTTTTCCCTATGTCATAAATAAATTATAAACTACATAATAATTACTGTTAGTATCATAGTAGAAATAATAAATTATTTTGTATTTATAAATATTAATACTTAAGATTTCTTGTACTGAACTATGGAGGCTCACTGCAAAAGAATTCGGAATTTTGCTTAGGCTTTACCCTACTAAAATCTAGTTAAGGCTCTAGTTAAGCTCTTTGACCTTTACAATAATAGTTTCCGCCCTCCAATTCAAAAACTATGTCGATGTAAGGCTTAATGTGCTCAATTTAAACTTGAATTTTACTTTGTTCCAAGTCACTCCATGCCTTTTTCCATGCTTCTATAGTATTTTTGCGTATTTTAGAAGGGCTTTTCTTAGTAGTTATTCTTTTAGGATAGGCTCAAGCTGACTCAATCATATTGAGGTCAGGAGAATTTCCAGGTCATAAAAGTCACAGTATATCAAAAATCTTGTAAATTTCTGCTTGAGCCAAATGTGTATGAGCTAGAGCATTATCTTCTTGCACAAGGGTTCCAGGTCTTTCCTTTGCACACTCTTTTGCAAAAGAAATAAGCTTCTTCATGAAAATAACTCTTCCATATTAGTACTAATCAATACTTCCAGCTTTTGCATTCTGCACAAATTTGCCTATCTTTTGACTGAACTTCCATGTAAGCTTCTTACCAGCAGGTTTTCTTTTGATATTCATATGTCATATTACTGTTTGAAGTTCCCATTGAGCTTTAAGCTCTAATTCTCTTACAGCATTGATTGCATTCAACTTCACCTCTGCTGTACAGTGTTTTTGTGCTGTTTTGGAGCTCCAGATATGTATTGGACCTTTCTTATAATAAGAGAAACAACCTTAGAACATAAATTCACAGACCTTCTTCTAGCGAGTCTTAATAACAGTACTGTTATATCTTTCTTCTTTTGTTCTCTAGACCCTCGTTGCACCCTACTTATGACCTAACATAATAGCTTTTTCATCTGACCAGATTGCATTTTTCTAATTCTCAAAGAATCAATTCTTATGCTTTAAGCAGAATTGTGATGATAGGTATACTCATCAGTGGTCGCAGGCACCGGATCATTACAGGCGGAGCGATAGGAGGCTATGCAGGTACTAGGGCCGCCGGTAGGCCTCTCATTGCCGGCACACGTAGGGCAAGCTTCTTGCAAGTCGATGACAGTAGCAATAGGGCTATTAGAAGGGTGCTATGAATGTAGTGTATATATAAAGGGTTTTTGACCGATAGTCGGTCTACAGTAGGCTACTCATTGGGTTTAAAAGGTTTCGGCGGTGCTTCCTGTCCTCTTGTTTATTTACTTAGGCACCGCCGGCGCCACCGGCATTGCGTGGGGTAACTCAATTGTTGCTTGTCTTGGTGGCCAGGTCGCTAAGGCTTAGCCTTGGCGCCACCGTAACAAGAATTGGTATCTAGCCTCATACATCACTGCAGTTAGGCCAGGCTTTCAAGTAAGCTTCCACTTCCACAATCTAGAAAAATGTAACACTTGCAGTACTGAAGTCTCTAATATTCCAGCAGAAAATCCTAACTCCTTTACTGGCTTCACTCTTCTATTTCTATCCTTGCGTACTATTTCTAGAACTTTGGCAGTACTCTCTTCTGTAATGACCTTAGTTCTTCTAGAGTGGAGTACATCTGTAAAGTATTAATCTTTAAACTCTTTGCTTATTCTGGGGTCATAATCTCTTTCAAAAGCGATTTGTTTTATATGATAAATTGTAGATATAGTTAATCCAGTAATCTCTCTAATTCTAGCAATAAGAATTCCTTCTTCTTAAAGAGCAAAGTCTTGCGCACAAAGAGTAATTAAGGTTGAGCGACCAGTGCAACTGGGAGGCATTTTGGTAGAGTGGGTAAGTTGTTGCTTAACTGGAGCCTAGGTAGCGATTCTGAATACTTTTAAAGTGAGCCTCTGTACTTTAAATACTTACAAGAACAAAATAATTCTGGATTCACAAAAGTTTATGAACTTTAAATATCAGTTAGATAACTTTACTAAAAAGTAAGATAGAACAAAAAAAGAGTAGAAAAATAGTACTGTATTTAAAACTTTGTACTTGTACAATTTAAGCTTCAATTGAATTAAGTATATCATCAAGTTAAGATTATTTGAGATATGAAATATTTAGTCCAATTTACTACATATACTTCAGAGTTCCCCTGACTTATCACAGAAGTACATACCAAGCCCAAATACACTGATACAAAGAAAACTCACACCATACTACATAAATAATACTATAATATAATATAAGTTTTCTTTATATCAGTATTTAAGAAATCACTTAAGTTTTTAACAAATATATAATATATGTTCAAAATAAGCTAAATAAGTTAAATCTTTCTTATTATCATAATTTTAAATAACTGTTTCTATTAAGTACAAATTGACTTATTAAATATAAGTCAGTATCTAAATAGTTAATATAAATAGATTTTTTATATTAAGAATCACTTTACAGTACTTGTTAACAAGTCTAAGCAGAGTGCAATTGACAATCTACTGTGATATTCTACTATAATTACATGATGACTTATAATTTTACTGCTTACTATTGCAACTTAAAATAAATTGAAGTGATAGTTCTCTATGCAATTTGACTATAATTTGCTCAAAAAAAATTTAAAATCTATTATAAACTGACTTTGATATTTAGTATACTATCTTTTTGCTGTGATATAAGCTTCAATTCTACACTCTATTGTCACACTTAAATTATTAAAAACCTCTTTATCAATTGTATTTCTTACTACTTACAAAGTACTTTTAAATTATTACTTTATATATTTTGACTTACTTGTATCTTTTGCGATCTCTAAAAACATTTTGAACAGTTAAGTTTTTAGCTTCTATTAAATATACTCAATTGAGTTTAAGTCAGATGAGTAAGGTAGTCAGTCTGTAATTCTGGTAATTCCATAGCTTGTAAACTAGTCCCGAACCTTATAGCTGTATAAATTGAAGTATTATTTTATATAAATATATATCCTAAATCCAAACCGACATACACAGATGTAACTTCTATATCTAAAACCTCTAAATAAGAGTTGACTAAGTACCTGTACTTCTTGAACTCAAAATCTGGGTTTATAATATATAAACTAGTACGTCCAGTGTTCCAAAAACATTTCTAGACTATAGAGTATATTACCGGGTTCTTGACACCACCCGGGTTCTTGACAGCGATTCGATTATTGTAGACTACGGCACAATAGCTATGATACAG